>SSNS01000186.1:129075-233715 GCA_006937985.1 Aphyosemion australe
TTCTTTAAATAATTTGGTTGGGATTGGGTCTAAAATACAAGTTGAAGGTTTAGATGAAGCTAATATTTTTGATAACTCTGAAAGCTCAACTGCATCAAAACAGTTCAAACACAGATGAGGTTCTACAGTTACCTCAGATGCTGCCTCACTTACTGAGGAAGAAGAAATCGTGTTGGGGAGGATGCTGATGATTTTGTTTCTAATAGAATCTATTTTATTAGTGAAGAATTCCATAAAGTCGTTGCTGCTGAAGGCTAAGGGAATAGCTGGCTCAGAGCTATGGTTCTGTGTAAGTTTAGCAACTGTACTGAAAAGAAATTTAGGATTATTCTTATTCTCCTCAATTAGTGACGAATAATATGCAGTTCTAGCTTGTCGAAGCTTATTTTTATAAAGCACTAGACTATTTTTCCAGGATAAGTAGAACTCTTCCCGGTGTGTAGAGCGCCATGTTCTCTCCAGTTTTCTAGAGGTTTGTTTTAAAGTTCGCAGTTCAGAATTAAACCAGGGAGCCAACTTCCTGTGCTTAATGACCTTCTTTTTTAAAGGGGCAACATTGTCTAATGCCACACGTAAAGAGGAAGTAACACTATGAACTAGAACGTCAATTTGTGAAGGGCTAGAAATGAAATAGTTGCCCTCTGCTAAGTTACACTGAGATTCTGAAGACAGTAAAGATGGAACAGTTGAACAGTTAAAAAATGATTAAAAACATCAAAAAAGGGAAAAGTAAAAATTGTCATTAAAAAAGGATGTGAAAAAAAGGCAGAAGGAAAATGAATAAGAAAATGGTCATCAGTGGATCATGGGAAAGGCAGAAATGGTAGATGCTATGAACTAAGCAGCTGAAAGTGAGTGCAGCAGCCAAGGCAGAGAGGTAAAATAACCGCAGCACAGCAGTTCAGGGATCTGCACCGCAAAAAGAGCGAAATGCGCACTTGCGCGCCCGCAGCAGTGAGGTGATGTCACCCGGGCACAGATGAACTCTGCTGAGGCAGAGCGCGTCAAGCATTAATAAAAGAGAAGTACCAGAATATGAGAGGACATGAATGATCTCGTGTTGTTTTCTTTTGATGGCGTGACTTTGTGCTCGCGGTGCGCGCAGAAAGCAGCCTGGAACGCGACAATCAGCATCTCTGTCCTCTCTGCTCTAAAGAAGTCCTGGTGCGCTACAGTCCATATAAATAATGTTATATTGAAACTGGACCTTTTTTCAGGCTCCCCCGTAATCAGAACCCCGAAGAAAACCCACTAATTGATTCCTGGTTAAAATGCGTTTCTGACATTTGCCGAGTAAAATATTCTGAGCTCTGCTGAGGAAGAGTGCGTCAGGCGTGTTAATGATTTTCCTTTGTGACTTTAGGAATGTTACTGGGGCTGTGCGCAGGTCAGCAAGAAGCATCTGGAGCGCATGAACAATCGGTGCTCTCCGTACCTGAGGAGATGCTGGAGCGAGCGCAAGAGAGGCGCACAGACTTGGGAAAAAAAGGGTGGAGTAAACTCCATAAATAAAGTCTTTTAATTGATTATCTTTGCGGTGTGCGTGTTGTGCCCAGTAGCTAAGTCAGTTACAGTATAATAAATGTCTCCCTGGTGTTTTTCTGTTAGACCTCTCTTATTCCCCTTTCTTGGGCTGCTCAGATGGGCCCCTAGTGGGCGTGGGCCCCTGGGCCAGTGCCCATAATGCCCATTGGATAATCCGGCCTTGACAGTAGGATGTCATCTGCATAAAGATGGTAGGAGATTCCTTTAAAAGAGCTCAGGATGTGCTTGAGAGGGAGCAGATAGAGGAGGAACAGTAGAGGGCCCAGCACAGAACCTTGTGGGACACCATGGGTGAAGGAGGTGGTGGAGGACCGAAACTTGGAGATGGCCACAGAGAAGGAACGCTCTGACAGATAAGAGAACCACTCCAGAGCAGTTCCTGAAAGGCCTACTAGCCAAAGTTAGCACAATGTTGAAGCAACGCTAGTAACAATGTTATCAGGGAGGTTAATATGAGTCTTTTTTATAAATGATAACTCTCTAATGTTGATAGTGCTGCTTCCTCACTGTGCTAGTAAAGAGCTAGCATGTACCATTTAGCAACCCAAGGCAGAAGCTTGTTAACTTACCTTCAGAGTTATGAATGTAGGCGGACACATGCAATTTAAAACCTTTGTCTTTATTTGATTGTGGCATTTTCGATGTGGCCTAGATTATTACGAGTACGTTGTTGATCGTTGTCCTCAGCAGGTCCTGCAGCGATAGTGTACAAGTGCCATGGAGAACAGTAACGTTACTGTGACCCGGAAATGATTCAGCTGAATAAAAGGCAGGAAGTGTCAAACAGGGGATATACAGTAACCTATTATAGATAGAAAGTAAAGGTTTGTAGTGTTGTCACATATCCATCATCATATTGTAGCTTGACCCTTGATCTTCTATGACATCACATCAGGGGACACAAAAACAGAAACCTATATTCAAACTCAAATATAAAACAAAAGCTAAATATAATCCTGAAACATAATCATCTCCTAGTTCTTTAGATACACCAAAGAGCCAAAACGTTCTTTTAACAAAAACTTCAGAGGTTAAAGGTTCATTCCTGAAAGGTCTGAAAGCCCTTTGGGCTACCACCCTACCATGGTGGACGGGTTTGAATGCCTCAATGATCCTAGGACCTGTGTTGTCTCGGTCCCTTTGAACTTTGCCGCTGGTGGAGTCTCACAGTCCCAGATTGGTCCTAGGTGGGGAACATGAAGGGTTCCGGTTAATGTGGATTCACCCAAGGTTGAAAGGGTAGCTTCAGCCCAGGGAACGGGTTTCGACTATTGCTTGCTTCCATGTGCAGCTCAGAGTACCAACCCTTTTGGAGGTGCTGCTCTGATGGGGGACTCCATAGGCCTGCTGGGGGCACTTCAGTTCTCACTTGGGACATGCTGGCATGACCTGAATTCCACTGGTGGAGGTGTTTCAGCCATGTTTTATCAGCAGGACCCCCCCCCCCCCCGGTTGACTTAAGACATGCTGCAGGAATTCTATCTCTCAACTGGCCAGGTCTTGGGGTCTCACAGGAGGAGCTGGTGTGGATGGATATAGAGAGGGCAGCTTTGGCTTCCCTTCTACCGCTGCTGCCATGGCAACCCAGACCCGGATAAGCAAAAGACGATGAGCTACAAGCTAAGATCTATATTAGAAACATTGGGTTCCTGCTGGGAGGCACCAAAACATGATTTATTGTTTTAATACCTTAGGACACAACAGAAATATTTACAATAAAAGCATAAATAAGGACTGAACACACATACGACTCAGACTCAGGCCCAGTCCCGATACCCACACTGCATCCTACAGTCCTCTGCCACGTGCTCTTGGAGGACGTGCGTATTAGGCTTCTAGTGTGTAGTAAACAAGTGTGCAGAGTTGAACAGTGAGCATTGATTGATTGACCTTGACTTCCTAAATGGGGATGTTGGTTGAAGTTTGTTCTATTTTGCTGCTTAAAATTATATTAAAGTGATTCAATTGCTGCCATGTTGTCTCCAAAAACACAAACCAGCACCTGTATTTTATTCTAGGGTTCTACAACCCCCCAAGGTACTTTACAACACAACCAGTCATTCAGCTACGCACACACACATTCACACACTGGTGGTGATGAGCTACATCATAGCTACAGCTGCCATGTGGGCGAGGCTGCTGTACACAGGTGCCACCGGTCCCTTCATGTCAAGTGTCTTGCCCAAAGACACAACTGTGACAAATGAGGGTACTTGAGCCATTGCTCTACCTTCTTCTCCAAATTCCCATGCAGCAATTTATTGTGGGTAATACCCTTCACCGACATGCAGGTCAAGGGTGCAAAAGGGACGGAGCCAAAGTCCACACTTGAGAATCAGGACACCTTAAGGACTCGACCCCCAGGAAGGGAACGCACAATTGAGGAGCATAAGTGTGGAAGTGCGAGTTTTGGGACAGGGCCTAGGTCGCTCAATCACATCATTCAGAAATTCAGTTGTTCATGTATTAAACTGTTTAATCATCCTGATCCCCATGAACCCCCAATTTCTGCACCTTTTATTGTGAAAGATCACGTTTCTTCCTCCCTCTGAACCCCGCACCGTCTGAGGTGAATCATCACAACAGAGATCCAGCAACCGGATTGGATGGTTCATCACTGTAGTGAGTGCTGCTCTTTGTCATATACACCGTATTTAAGTATTGGGGGGTGCTGTAACGTGCACAAAGAAATAATGTAAACAAGAATGTATTAATAAAAATAAAAGACCTGCTGTTATGGACGTGTCGGTTCCAGCTACAGCAAGCTAACCTTTGCAGCACGCCGCTCTGGAAGTGAACGTTGCGTAATGACGAGTTGCACTAACGGTACTGCTTCACCTCACCATGATGGCGTGGATTTAGTAAAACAATTGCAGCTTGGGGACACAATATGATTCTGAGTTTAACAATCAGACTGACCAATCAGAGCACCCACTGGGCTTCAATCCGGAAGTGACCTCAGATCACCCTAATTTACTTTTATTTTTAAACAACCTGATCATTAATAAGTTAAAACAATTTAAAATGTGAGAATTTTCACATCACAAAACAAGAGTTTCCACCTTCTACCCATCCAGTCCAGAACGCCTGGTCCAGTCCAGAACTCCTGGTCCAGTCCAAAACTCCTGGTAAAGTCCAGAACTCCTGGTCCAGTCCAGAACTCCTGGTCCAGTCCAAAACTCCTGGTAAAGTCCAGAACTCCTGGTCCAGTCCAAAACTCCTGGTAAAGTCCAGAACTCCTGGTCCAGTCCAGAACTCCTGGTCCAGTCCAAAACTCCTGGTAAAGTCCAAAACTCCTGGTAAAGTCCAGAACTCCTGATTCAGTCCAGAACTACTGGGGCAGCAGTAGCTCAGGAGGTAGAGCGGGTTGGCCAGTAACTGGAAGGTTGCAGGTTTGATCCTGGCTCCCCCCCCATAGAATGCTGCTGTTGTGTCCTTGTGCAAGACACTTAACCTGCCTTGCCCGCTGCTGGTGGTGGTCAGAGAGACCGGTGGCGCCAGTGTATGGCAGGCCTCGTCTCTGTCAGTGCGCCCCAGGGCAGCTGTAGCTACATTGTAGCTCATCCCCACCAGCGTGTGAATGGGTGAAGCTCCTTGGGGGGTTGTAAAACTCTAAGAAGGCGCTATACAAATACAGGCCATTTACCATAAAGTCCAGAACTCCTGGTCCAGTTCAGAACTCCTGATCCAGTCTTGATACCATGGTACCACAGCTGGACTGGGTTTGAGTTTGTTCAGTGGAAAGATGACGCCATGACCCTACCGCTTGATCCAAACAAGACCACAGAAAGTTCTACAGAGTTCTGCTGCTGCTTTGGGTTTTCAGTTCTGACCCAATGGACCTGAACACGTGCAGCTCTTCTTCAGTTTTCCTGCAGATACTGAGCAGAAAAGGCATCCAGCTGGACCTCCAGCTCCGTCACTCGGTTCCTGCAAACACAACAGATTTGAGTTGGAACCAGTGAGTTCAGTCATTATTCACACCAGTCAGGATGTGGTTCACAGGGTTCTGCAGAACTCAGAACCCAACAAGGTCCGAGGAGACAAACAGAACCAATCAGAGGTTTATGGCTTCACCGGGTCGGGCTGGTGTTTGGATGATAGGATGCTGCCAGCTTTTCCTGAAATAGATTAAACGGACCTCTGGTTTGGCACGGTGACTAGTCAGCAGCTCCTGATCAACACAATTAGGCCCAAACTCAAGGAAAAATAAATACTCGTAAGATAAAGTAAATGGAAGGTGGGTAAAGACAAAAGAAGACCAAATAACATAAAAGACTTTGTGAAACAGCCCCACACGACTTTAAACAACAAAGTGGATACAACTACTCGGAGGCGTCATTTGGAATCATAGGATGTCCAAGGAAGGTCCTTTGATATACTGGTGAAGGTTCTCGGTCATCTAGGTCAGGGGTTCCCAATTTTTTTTCTTTGAGGACCCCCTTGCCCGTGTCCAAGACAAGCCAGGACCCCCAACCCCAACTCCTACACGCATTAAACACGTTAAATATGATAATTTGCCAACTTTCTACAGACATACAGAGTTAAAACTTTTATATGGAGTTCTGATTATACTGTAGGGTGTGTTATTAGGATTTTATAAATGTAATTTTTACAAATAAAATCTTGCTAACCTCAGCAAAGACAAAATTATGGGGACCCCCTGTAATCTTGTGGGGACCCCATTTGGGGTTCCAACCCCTGATTTGGGAACCCCTGATCTAGGTCATGCTAATCCAAAGGGGTACGAATGAAGGCAACTGGACTTCTTTTTTTTTTCTTGAAGACGTTTTGCTTCTCATCCAAGGAGCTTTGTCAGATCTGACTGAAATATGGGAGGGTCAAGCTTATAAGCTGTAGCTGTCTGTTGTTGCTCAATGAGCAGAAACTACCTATGAATACCCCTCCTCCCTACCCCCCAATGAGTCATTAGCATCTATTGTGTGGGAGTCGTTGTATTGATTAGATGCAGGAGGGTGTGACCTAGACTGAAACTGTTTGGGAATTATGTTCAGAGCTGCATTATAGGTGCTGGAAAGGTGAAACCTGAGCCCTCCTCCTCTATTTAATGTAGTTTTTTCCCCATTTGACATAGATAGTCCAGAATGTGGACTTTGTCATCTTCAAAGGTGTGTCCCTTGTCCTTCAGGTGTAGGTGGACTGCAGAGTTTTGACCTGAAGAGGTGGCTCTCCTGTGCTGTGCCATGCGCTTGTGTAGTTGTTGTTTATTTTCCCCTATGTAAAGGCCTGGACAGTCCTCACTGCATTGGACTGCATAGACGACGCCACTCTTCCTTTTGCTTTCCTTCAGACTCTGTGGGAATATTCTCAGCCCGATGGTGTAAAGTCCTGATAACTGTGTGTGTGTGCGTGCGTGTGCGTGCATGTGTGTGTGTGTTCCATTTGCCGGAACTTCAGGGAAATTCTGGGACAGGGAAAAGACCGGGAGAATCGATGTCCCGGTCCTTTCAGCTGTTGTGTCTCCATTCAAATTCAGCCCTTTCAGGACTTTGCACAGACATCAGCAGTGAGTGGTGTCACTGATCAGCACCAGAAAGTGTCCATAGTAACATTAAAAGCATTTATTCTGTTGAAGTTTATTATAATTTATCCATTCAGACGACGAGGGCAGCTGCGTGATGTAAAATGTGGCATTCAATGACCAGAAGAAGCTCCGTGTTTTACAGCGCTCTGTGAGACAACAAAGCCCCGTGAATTGAGGCGATGTGGGGAAATTCTGCCGTGTGTTATGGTGTCGGGAGTTTAATTTTAAGCACGATCAGCAACTACTACTGCCAGTTGTTTTGGACAATGTCTGCTGATGTAATTTCCTACTGAGTTTCAACCAATCAGCGCTCAGCAACTCCACCGGCCATTCCGAGTACCTACCCTTGATCAGGTACTCAGAAAGTTCCTGAAAACGGCGTGTTCGACTGGCCCGGTCAAGTGGAGACGCGCATGTCAGGAAGTTTCTATAAATTTTCTTGTAGATTTCAATGCTGAGACTTCCATCCTGTTCAATTTGCACCTCACAGTCCAGGGTGACGATCTGGTCTGGAGTCATTTTTGTCTCTCTTTAAAAGAATCATCTTGTTCCAGCCGTTTCCTAACCGCTTCCACTGCTTCGACTGTGGGTAAACATGTGAAGACTGAAGTGACATCAAACGAGACAATGGTTTCACCTGGAGCCAGTTTGAGAATTCTGTATGTGATGTTGGGCTTTTCCACCCAGCGGGGCCAGGATGGCGGAGAGATGTTTTGCAATGTTGTATGTGACCGAGTTGATGCTGCTGATGTGGTGAGGCCTGTCCAACTGCAACAATAGACAGCTCCAGTTTCTAAGCTTGACCCTCCCCTATTCCAGTCAGAAATGACAAAGCTTCTCAGATGAGAAATGAAATCTCTTCTAGAAACAAAAGAAGTCCAGTTGCCTTCATTCGAACCCCTTTGGATTGGCTAGAAGGGCTCTCCTACGATTGGCTATTTCATTTAGCAGCAAACCGTGATGGTAAACTCAATTCTTTCTACTGAATCGGGTTTGAATGAGTCACTCACTAAAATGAACTGATTTTTGAGGCACTGAGTCAGCTGCCCAGAGTGGAAAAAAAATCTACATTTTCACTCAAACTTAATTTCCTCCTCTTTCCATAATCCTACCACTAAGCTCCTTATCTCCAAGAACTTCTCACCCCACTAACCTCTACATGCTCCCTCTGCTCCACTCACTCACATCTGCTCTATAGACCCAGAACCAGACTGAGCACCGTGGGGGACAGAGCCTTCTGTGCCGCTGCACCCCGTCTGTGGAATGCCCTCCCTGAGATTTTAAAGGCACCCCAACCAGACAGCTTTACAAAAACATTTCTGTTTAGTAAAGCGTTTACATTTTTATAATCACGTCCCTTTTTTTTTCTGTAAGCGCTTTGAGATTTTTAAATGTAAAGTGCAAAACAAATGAAATGTATTATTATTATTATAAGATGAGAGATTTAAAAAGAAAACTATCCCTTTTATACACTGAAGTTTATTTTTTAAAAATAGTGGTGGAACTGAGTTATATTTTTCTTTAGTCTGCTTATTAGCTTTGCGAAACAAAGTGTAGACTGAATATAGCTACATGGCGTCAGTCACACAGTATCGGAGTTCAGCTCATAGATATGTAGCCTATATAAACACTAGATGGCGAAAGCGGGAGTCGAGGGCGTACCTAAACGGCGGCCATCTTACTTCAGACAGAAGACGCTCCACTCTCAATGGTAGCAGATGGAAGGTGAGTTGACAACAAAAACAATCTTAACTTTATTAAATATTAACGGATTTACAAGCGGGTTGCCTTATTACAAACCTTATAACACATAGGCTTGATACAACATATTTGCACATTTTTAAATTACCGGGGCAAATCCGTCATATTTTACAGCCACATCTCTGGCGTTTAGAACAAATCAAACCGTTTGAAAATCGGTTGAAAATTGAGCAAGTTAGAGTTATTTAAATAGTACATTCACCATTGACACCAATGTTACGAAAGGGGGCAGCTGTATGAAGTAAGATGGCCGCCACCTTGCTACGTCACACTCCATTGGCGAACAGCGCAGGTGAGCCATCTGTGGTTCAGCTCAGGTGAAGGAGCGACTCTTAACAGGTGTTACAGCCTGAGTTCCTGCAGCTGAGAGCCAGGAGGGAGGGTTCAGTGAGCTTGTAGTACCGCGAGCTTCCACTGGGTGAAAGCAAAAAGGGATTTTATATTTCAGAGATCAGCAATAATTTGTGTGGCCACTAGGTGGCACTTGAAGACCATTCATGGTTCTGAGGAAACTGCTCTGTGGGTTAAACAGGACCTGTTGGAGAACTCTGGAGAAATGTAAAGACAGTAATGTTCTGTGGCCGAGTTAAAAATAAAGAAAGATGTTGAACCTTCTTCATCCTGCGATACAACACACGGAGTGACCCGGGAGGGAGGGAGGGAGGGAGGGGGTGAGTGACTCAAACGTGCTGTTAGCAGAGCTACTGGGAACTAATGAGCTTCCAGTCCAGAGCAGGTAAGGAAATGTTTTTATTAAAACTGGCTGTTGATTATTTTCACAATTTCAGTGATAAGCTAGATATATTTCTACTAATGACACTGGTTTGCTAACAGTAACAGGGACAAGTCAGTAAATGAGTCAGTTGGGATTGTGATTCACGATGATTCTCGAGATCGATTCGTTCATGACTCGCACATCACCAGTGCAGGCTGTCCTGCTGCCACCAACAGAACAGCCGTTTTGGAAAGAAAATGCGAACTTAGCGCTATAATAAACATTCTGTCCTGTTTTACTAAATAGTTTTTTTCTGTTTCTTTTATTAAAAAAAATCCTGAAAAACGTAAAATGTGAATTTATAATAAATCTTGTTGCATTTATCACGTTGTTGGACATACTTTATTTTTATCTGTTGTTGGCTCTCAAGCATTGAGGTTATCTTATTAAAGCACATAGGCTAAACATGTGTGCCTTACCTGGATATGAAATATAATAAAACTGCCCTATTGTGCCCAGCTGTGTGCAGCAGGTCTGTTTCTCTTCTAGAATAATGAAAACTGGTGAAAAATAGGTTCGAATTAAATTTAGATTAAATGACACATTTAAACAGATGATGAGATGTGTCCTAACTTGCAAACAGCCTTAACCTGTGAAAGTGAAGACATAAGATAGCCTATAGTAATAAGATAACCTCAATGCTTGAGAGCCAACAGATATAAAGTCAATCCAACAATGTGATAAATGCAACAAGAATTATTGAAAGTTCATATTTGCCATTTTTCAGAAACTGAAACTTGTAAGTTGCAAAACAGGACAGAATGGTTATTATAGCGCTAAGTTCACATGTTCTTTACAAAACTCCTCAAGATCTGTCTGCAGACAGAAAAAAACCCACTTAGCGAGGGAAGACGGTTTACTGTTAGAGGAAGAGGTGAGAAAGGCGAGACCTTCTTTGGACATTCTAAGATTCCAAATGACGCAGCCGGGAATGCGCAATTTCTACTGTTGATGGCACCATGCAAAGGCTTCTGGGTAGGGTCATACATGCAAACAGCATTTGACAATAAAAAATATACAGTTTCAGAGCGCTTGGACATCGATGTGAAGGCATAAAATGGAGGAAGTTGTTTTGACGGAGAAAAACATACCAGAGAGCTTTTCTTGATGGCTTGATGCTAATTATCGATCTCCAGAACTGAAGCGCTAGCTCAAATGTCACGGTGAGAGTAAAAACTAACTCCCGTTAGCAGCGCTGTTGTTTTAAACGCTGTTATTCCCATCACTGCTCCTTCTTGAGTAATATAAAACTCACAGTGCTCAAGTAACATTTTCTCAAGGTAGTTTTTTAACTGTCAGGTTATCATTTGTGTCCCTGCTTTTTATATTCCACCCACCTCTGGTCAAAAGCCTTTTTCATGGACGTTTGGTGGACATGCTGTTTGGCCCAGACGTTCAGCTTGACCCCTCCGTTAACACAGCTGACTCCTGGATAACATTCCGTTAACACCGCTGACTCCTGGATAACATTCCGTTAACACCGCTGACTCCTGGATAACATTCCGTTAACACCGCTGACTCCTGGATAACATTCCATTAACCTGCCTCCTGCATAATTCTCCGCTTACACTGCTGCTCCTCCTGGATAACTCCACGTCTGAGAGCGTCGCTAGGACCAGCGGCTGGTCATTCTCGGATAAAGGACCTTTGCCTCCGGGAAAATGTAAGGAACAAATATATGTGCTTTTCTTGATCTGCTCCACACAGTTAAAATCCGCTCGTCCAACTGAAAAACTACCACCGCTTTGCTTCTTCTGTCTTTAGCTTAGCCCGTGTCCCTTTCCAGCTGTTTCATGTGGTCGCAGACGTTACTGGCTTTGGAAAAGGGATAAAAAGTCCTCTCTGACATCTGATCTGAGTATCTAGAGTACGATTAGCACCTCCCCCAGCAGCAGCGCTTAGTTCCTTGCTGTTTTAAAATTTTTAGGAGACAAAAAAACAATTTTAGCCAGATTGGAGCAACTCAGACCCACAGGAAACAATAGTAAATGCCGGCTTGCTTGTATGACCCTGCGTCCCAGAGTGCTTTGCGACGTTACATCACGATCTATTTTTAGCTACTGTAGAAAGCTCTATTGAAGGGCGCAAGGGTGGAAGTGTGAGTGTTGGGATTGGGCCACTGAACACAGTGAGCAGGTGGAGGAGGAAATGGTGAGCTCCTGATCACTAAACCTCCAGGACATTCTTGAGGAAATTAAAGCTGCAATACGGAGCTTTACCCTTTCAGGAATTAGTTATGATTTTTTAGAAATCCGTAAAAGTCCCCCAGCGCACTATAGGCCTGGCGGGCCGCCTGGCTTTCCCTGCCCCACTGCTAGGCTTAGCCTCATTATTTATTTTTAAGTTTTTTAATGCACCAAGCTAACATTTAAAATGTTAAATTTAGCGCTGAAACAAATACTCGAATGTTTAGATTAAAAAAATTCCTCAAATCATTATTTTTTTACTGATTCGAGGCTTTGTTAAATGCGGACACATTTTACTAGCGCACAACATTGGATATCACCGGTGATCACAACAGCATGGAGGAAAATGGAGAAAATGATAAAGACAAAAGCGGTCCAACGTTTGGGACCATTTTAGACTCAAAAGAAGTGAAAACATGGTCGAGTGTCTCCACTGTAAAATGGAGATGTCTTACCATAACAACTTCAATCTTAGAACAGGAAGCACCCGCTTTAGCCAGCCTCCAGGAGCCAATCCACAACCAGGTAGGCTAATGCCAGGGTTCAAATTATGGGGGAGCTAAAGGGAGCCTGGCTCCCCTGCAAGGGTAACAAGCTCCCCTGGAAGCCCTCAACTTACACACCCGGGGGGATCCCGAAAAAAGATCCAGTACCTATTACATTATTTATTTGGACTCTCAGCATACCGGGTCTTCTTTTGGGCGGAGAGGATGGATAGCGGCAGAGCGCTGGCAGCTGTGCACGGCCACAGTAACATTCTCAAAGTGGTGCCACCAAACAAACATAATTAACACGTGATTGTTCACGTTCGCTCATATTATCTGGAACTTTCTGTCTGTCATTTGTGCCTGACGCGCTCCGCTGCTGCAGAGCTCATCTCCCGCGCTTCGGTGACTTCACCTCACTGGCGCGGCCGCGCAGAGCACACTCCAATATTTTTGCGGCCGACAGATCTTTTTGATCTGCTTATTTCAAAAGTAACTCATGAGGTGAAAATGAAGCCAGGCAGCATTTTGGACAAGTAAGTCTTTAAAATATAAATATATGAAAAACACAACATAACATGAGCATAATAATTGTAAAACATGTTTTAGCTATTTTTGTTGACTAGAGGAGCGCAATCGTGAACGAGAGGCTTGCTTTCAGCCGTAAATACGGAAGTGAAAACAACGTCTTAAGGAGCAATACATTAGTCAGCCACTAGATGGTGCCGTCAAAAAAGAAAAGACAAAAATCTGGAATTCATCTTTAAGCACTTAAATATGCATTATGTAAGAATGACATCCTGTGGTAAAACTTGGGTACTGCAGTATATTTTTCTAAACAGAAGCTCACTCTCTCACTCCCGTTCCGTGGGTTTCGTGGCTGTTGCCAGTTACCGTCACCAGATGGTTCTAGGTGACAAATGAAGACCAGTGGATAAATACATTGTCATATCTTGTGCTAGCACTCTTGGATGTTTTACGGTAGGGAGCACTTTCTACACTTATTACGGTAATATTTTTCTGGCATTAGAGGAAGTGTGTTTGTTTTCCACCTTGCTGTTAGCTTGCTGTTATAGTAACGACTCATTAAAGGAAGTTAAACGCCAAGATTGACTTGTTATTCACTTCACACACACATTTTTCATTTGATTTTGAATATCTGCCGAGTTCCAATCTGTTACTTTTCAGCAAAGCATTAAAATAAGAAAAAGGGAAACACAGTTGTCCTTTAAGATTCACTTTCACTTGTTTAGGAAAGACATTGATAAAAAAACTTGTTAATATTATGAACATATTTAAAAGTAGCGGCCTATTTCAAGTTGTTTAATCTCTAAATATAAGGCTGAACTGAGCGATGCATGTTCCAAAGGCGGGGCACTCGCCGCCACGGCTGGCAGGATAACTTTCTTCTGCACAACACCTGATTCAGGTGCTGCAGGATACTGAGAAACACCAGCGTTTTGCTGTTCGTCTGCAATTTCTCTTTGTTTATTAGCGTATCTTTTTCTGTTGGCTTGCCGCTGTGAACTGGGACTGTTAGTGGCAAACTGGTACGAGACCGGTGATTCGCTTTAGTGATGCCTGAAGGAAAAGGCAAAAGCGAAAGTAGTTTGTTTTGAAGGGGTCACGCTGTCATGTGACTCGAGGTGGTACAGCTTCTTAAAGGGACATGGATGTCGCCAACCTACACACATCTTTTCATTTCTTTTTTATTGAAATTATTGACATGGGAAAAATTATATCAGAGTCAGACATTTTGATAACAATAAATTTTCGATATATTGCCCAGCCCTACGTTAGCGTGTTGTTTTCATCCAAGAAACAACGGATATTGATGTAGAGGAACTTGTTGAAAGTAAGACTAAGAAATTGTTGTTCCGTTTAAACTTCAGGTTCTTCCAGATCAGCTAGGTGAGTAACCGCTGCTCAGGATGAATAAAAAAGTCGTGTTTGTTGTTTTAAAAGGTTAAATTCGATCTTTTTCACCTGATTTCTATCCTTTTAAAATCACGTGATTGGATCGGAGCATCCCTAGTAGTTCTCTTTTAAAGAAACAACATAAGTTTCAATTCAGTGGCTTTATTGTTGGAACCCATCTCTTTATCAACATTTTATTTTTGTTGATCATTAACCAAAAGAAACTCTTATTTTGAAAGGACCTAACACCCTGAACTGGTGTTTGACCCCTAGCCCATGATCAGCAATTTCCGACAATGCATCATGTTTGAGCTTCTGATGGTTCTGTTGGGGGGGACCTACTCACGGTGACCCCAGAGGACCAAGGTTGTAAGATCTGACCTTTGACCCTCACAACAGAACCTCTGAGAGGAACCGTTTCCTCCAGGGCAGCAGAGATCGAACCCCATTGGTCAGGACTACTAACCTGAAGTTCTTGGACCTCCTCTGGATGTTCTCCAGTTTCTGGATTCTGAAGCTCAGCTGTCTGATGGTTCCCTCCAGCTCGGCTTCACTCAGGTCCACTCTCTGAGTCAGACGGTCAAAGGTGGCCGACAGCTCCCTCAAGCACACACAGACAGGTAAACACTCAGCAGCACCAGCTGTTTGGTGGGTGAGGGCAGAGCTTACCTGTAAACCTGCTGGCTGCAGGCGGAGCCTGTAATAGGGACCACGGCTCTCAGGCGGTGGGCGGCGTGCTCCAGGAACTGGTGCTTCAGAGCGCGCTCCCTGCTGGCATTGGTCCAGGTAAATCTCTCATAAAGGTAAAGGAGACCGTACAGGGACACGGACAGAAGAATGACCCGCCAGCCCACTGAACGCCACACCTGCAGAAACAGCACTCACTGTCGCTCTTTGCAGCAGCAACTTGTGGGGGTCAACCTGGTAAAGGACCGGTATCATGCTATTTTACACCTTCCAGAACAACGACAGGCACAATATATGATCAAAATTACCATTGGCACTATCGAGATGTCATTTTTTATGACATAGAAGTTATTTTTGGGAGTCATTTCTTCAACCCGGAAATAAGACGCTTGGATTTGATTAAGCCCCGCCTCCTCTCGTGTGAATTCCACCAGCTGGAGACCGTAGATTCATGCTGAAGGGAAGAAGCTAGGAGGATATAGGACCTTTAACACTACCTGAACTCTGGTGTTACCTAGTCAGAACCAGGTAAACCACCTACTGAACCTACCACTCCACCCATCACCAGCACCGTCATGGATGCTCTGGAGGTGACTGAGACCAGAGCCGTTGCTATGGAGACCACCACCTGGTCCCTGATGGTGGATCCCTCCTGCACACAGAGCAGCTGTTACTCAGGTAGCCGATCTGGAAGAACCTGAAGTTTAAGCGAAACCTGAGCTCACCTTTGGCCCCCGCTCGCCGCTGCTCAGCGCCTGCCGGGCGTTGGCGGCTCCGATGAACCGGGTCACCAGGGAAGTCCAGCCCAGAGAAAACTGGAACTTGATGTTCTCCCTGAAGTCTGCACAGAGGGCGGCAAGGCCGATTTCATAGGTCATCTCAAAGGACGAGGAGGGTGCAGAGAGCTGCTGCTGGACAGACAGGGACAGCAGAGGACGGATGCTGTCTGAGGACAGACATGACAGAATCAGAAGGACAGAATCTCTGAGGGTTCTGATCAACCAACACAAGTGATGAGTACCGATCATGTGTCTCTGCATGTCTGTGACGTCTCTGAGGACTCCGATGGAGCAGCGGTGAGACAAACAGCTGACCAGCCGATCCTCCACGTGCTGCACGAGTTTCTGCAGAACACCAGACTCCTGTCAGTGCCTGCAGGTTCAGCTGGAGGACAGACGTCTCAGAGAAGAACCGGGTCAGGCTTTAGGTCCAGCTCAGCAGAACCCAGAGACGTCTGTTCACACAACGCTGTAGGACCCCACAGGGCCACTAGGAGGCCGTAACAAAGGTCCACTAGAACTCATGACCCCCCAACCCCTGTGTGTGTGTGTGTGTGTGTGTGTGTGTGTGTGTGTGTGTGTGTGTGTGTGTGTGTGTGTGTGCGCGCGCGCGCGTGTGTGTGTGTGTGTGTGTGTGTGTGTGTGTGTGTGTGTGCATGTGTGTATGCATATGTGTGTGTGTGTGTCCATGTGTGCATGCATATGTGTGTGTGTGTGTGTGTTTGTGTGTGCGCGCGCGCGCGTGTGCATGTGTGTGTGTCTGTGTGTGCATGTGTGCATGCATGTGTATGTGTGTGTGTGTGCGTGCATCTGTGTGTGTGTGTATGTGCGTGCATCTGTGTGTGTGTGCTGTGTGTGTGTGTGTCCATGTGTGCATGCATATGTGTGTGTGTGTGTGTGTGTGTGTGTGTGCATGCATGTGTGTGTGTGTATGTGCATGCATGCATCTGTGTGTGTGTGTATGTGCGTGCATCTGTGTGTGTGTGTGTGTGTGTGTGTGTGTGTGTGTATGCATATGTGTGTGTGTGTGTCCATGTGTGCATGCATATGTGTGTGTGTGTGTGTGTGTTTGTGTGTGTGTGCATGCATGTGTGTGTGTGTGTATGTGCATGCATGCATGTGTGTGTGTGTGTGTTTGTGTATGCGTGTGTGTGTGCTCCCACCGTCTTGTAGAGCTGTAGAGTTTCTGGAGTGGGACTGAAGTCGGACCTGAACTCTTCCACCAGAACAGGAAGACAGTAGATCTGATCCAACAGCGCTGAGGTCACCTGACCATAGAAACCAGCTGCTGTTACTATGGAAACACTAAACCACAACGCTACAGCTGAATCAAAGCCCACACCAGAATCAGTTGATTCCAGCACCAGAGGGTGTTGGGTTGCGGTACCTTGGTGGTGACCTCATCAGTCAAAGTTCTGATCCTGTCCCGGATGCTGTCACTCAGACGGCTCATCTGTCCTCGCACAAAGTCCAGCCGATCCCTCTGCTCCTCACGCTCCTCCAGGCAGCAGATCCTATCAGGAGTCATGGGTCAGAGGTCAGAGGTCAGGGGTCAGATAAATAATTAGGCTGATATGCTCACTTCCTGTCTGCAGAGGAAATGTTGATGGCGTCCATCACTGCTTTAACAGCCTCGCTGATCTGCCACGCCCTCTCCGTGTGCTGCCCAAACTTAGTCCGGACCGCTGACTGAGAGATGAACTCCTGCAGGGCAGAGGTCCAGTTTGATTGGATCAGAACCAGAAGACTACAAGCTCACACTGAAACCAATCAGGACCTCCAAGGACCTGAACAGACCCTCCGTCCTGACTGGACTCCAAAGGTCTGGTTCGGTTCTACGTTTGTACCTCAAACGTTCTTTCAAACATCTGGAAGTCCCTCAGCCTCTCATGGAAACCTTCAGCCAGAGCGCCACCTGCAGGATGGTACGGGTCAGAAACAATATCACATCAAAACGCAGAACTCCTTCTGAACATCTCCAGAGGTGTGTTTTAACTCTAACCTTTGACCTCTGAACCATTGGTTGAAGCCTCCTGGTTTTTCCTTTTTAAATCTCACCTAAAAACTCACTTTCATCTCTGTGCTCCATGTGGAAAAGGATGTATTTTAGTTGGATGCATATATTAGCCAGCGAGCTGTCCCGCCGTCATTAGGACGGCCTGGCGTCAAAAATGACGGTCTATATAACAAGGGACAGCTTTAATATTTGATGGCAAGTCATCCCCGTTTTCTGTAATATCTAATCTAGAATTAGCATTTTGTGGAAGTAAAAAAAAATCTGATTATTGCACAAATAATTTGACAAACGTGTTCAAGTCTGTACTACTGGAAGTGCACAGATTCATTGTGGGGGTTACCCCAGCGTGGAATTTCTGTCTTTGATCTCAGCGGCTGCAGCTGTGCATGGAGAGGTACGTCTCCATCCACCACTGACGCACTTCTAAGACGGGGTTACGTCGATTACAGACCTGGTTTGGGTTTCTAGAGTCTGATGTTGAACAGAAAAACATCCTCAGTAAAATATTCTGGGCGACAGTAAAGTCCTGTCTGCGGTAAAAACTCATTAATACAAATGACCTTAAATGCCTTTCGTTTATTAACACATGATGAACAAGTTTCTAATCTTTCTGGACATCTCCTGTGGTTTAGTTTCAACACATTTTAGCTGATCCTTCCATTTTAATAATAATAACTCACAACAGGGCTCAGTAATAAAACACAAGTCTGAACCCCCCCACCCCCTCGCTTGCTCCGTGATGTGCGTCATCAGCTGATGAAGAGGCAGAGAAAAAGGACAAATCTCCAACCTTATTTTAATTTGTCAACAAAAAACGCAGCAAAGCATCATTTACCTGCAGTTACTCACTAGTGAAGAAAACATAACCTATGAGCAAATAAATAAATAAAATAAGATAAAGTTGATTAAATGAATCAGGAAGCAGGAAGAAATGTTATTTCTGTTTTTACATTTTTCACTTCAGTTCAAACTATTTGGAATTTTGTGTTTTCATCACATTTAGCTTGTATTTTATTTCAAATATCTTCAGCTTTATTCACTTTAGGAGAATTTTTGAGTTGCATTGTTTGGAAAAATAATCATAACACAACATAATTACTTGAAAGGTTTTTGAATTTTTAAATAAGTTTTGAACGAGAAATGTTCCTTAAATGGTTTGTATACTTTTTAGAAGTATTACGACACAAAGGCTAAACACTGCAAAACTGGACACCCCCCCCCCCACACACACACACACTGTCTTGTAGGACACTCACTTTCCCAGTTTCTGGCTGATACCCTGCAGTAAACAAACCAGTCACGTGACACAGGTACAAGGAGGCCTTGCGTGTCACTAGTCACATGGTTTTCTGTGAAATGAAGCAAGCTTTAATTCGAAGCTTCATAGACACGCCCCCTTTGTGCTCGAGCCTCGAAGCCTGATCTTCATTTGTTCCATCACTACTCAATGGATAATCCAGAGTGATGAATGATGGATGCTGTGTCATGGTTCTGGACTCACCTGTCCCTCACCTGTCTCACCTGTCTCGGGCATGCCCTGTGCTCGCTGCATCCTGGAGCTCAGAACTTCTTTTGCTGAGATGAAGAAGATCCTCTTTTCAGCCTCGTCGGATCCAACCACCTTCAGCTCCTCCGACAGGAAGCTCACGCAGCGCTCAAGGTGCTGCTTCCTCACCTGCACAACAGGGGGAGCAGAACCTCTAAACCTGCTGCAGATGTAATCCTCTAATGTTCACCTGTCAGCCCAGACGCACTTGGTGGACATAGTCGGGTTCCATCACTGAGGCGTCCCAGCGGTTGTGCAGAATGAAGATGTTCGGTTTGGAGATCCGCTCGCTGACTTTGTGAAAGAAAAGTTTCTCCTGAGGAACCAGAAAAACTCTAACATAACTCGCTAAAGAACCTGCTACAGAACCCTCTACATAACCCGAGATGGAACAGAACCGATTCATCACCGTGTTCATCAGCGTTGACTCGGCGTTCCCCACCAGAACAAAAACGTCTGCGTCCAAACAGAACCGATCAATCCAAACGTCCAGCTCCAGGGTGACATCAGTCCCGGGGCTGCTCGGGGTTGGGGGTCGGGGTGAGGGGGGTTACCGGGGAGAGAGCAGAACCAACGGGTTCTGTTATTCTAAAGCAGAAACAGCTGCAGACAGATGCATGATGGGAAATGTTACCTGTCCATCAGAACCAGGTCGTTTCTCAGCAGGGCGCAGCGGCTTTTGGGCCAGAACACCTGGACCAGACTCCCAGAGTCCAGTGTGGGGTCCATGTGAAGGGCGTGAGCCAGCTGGTTGACCGTCTGGGCAGAAAGGAGGCGGAGTTAGAACAGCAACGGCAGCCTCCCCTGCACTGGTAAATGCTGCCAGCCTACAGCAAGGCTCCGCCTTTCTCCGGACTCCGCGGCGGTCAGGAAGGCCTCGTCCTCGTCCGTCCCCGCCACGCTCAGGAAACAGTTGGTGGTGTGTCCGATCCCGCTGGGCAGAACCCGGTCGTGAAGCATTGCGTTGATCACGGTGCTCTTCCCGTTACTGGTTCTGATCGGGAACAGGAAACATCACATGCTAAAGACGCGTCCAGATCAGGTCTCCAGAACTTCTAATGGACTGGTTTCTGACCCAGGTTGTGTTCTGGTACCGTGATAAATGGTTATGACCTTTGACCTATCAACTATTTAGGAAGGAAAAGGCTCCTAACTCAAGGCATGAACTGAAGTGTGGTCATCAGAACAGAACCGGGTCAGTAAGGTCTCCACTCACCTGCCAAAGAAGGCCACTTTCATGTGTCTCCTGAGCAGAACCTCCCTGATGGTGGAGAGCCTGGAGGAGCAGCTCTGCAGCTCCAGACTCTGCTCCTCCAGAGCGACCGAACCCAGATCATCACAGCGCCACACCTCTGAATCAATCAAACAAACAAGCGGGTAAACATCGACCCAGACTCAGCTCAGTTCTGGTTCTGGGTCCAACTGATTCTGACCGTCCACGAAGGCAGAGCCATCCTTTACAAAGTCCAGCAGCTGATCGAAGATGGAGGTGATGGAGCGCTTTGCCACAACGAAGCGCCTCAGAGGAGAGTGGTCTTCTGGATCCATCAGACCTACACACACACACACACACACACACACACACACACACACGCACGCACACACACACACACACACACACACACACACACACACACACACACACACACAGCTTTTACACAACTGGGCCAGACTGGACCATAGACTCCAAAACCACTGTCCAGGACTGGTGATCCTGTAATCAGCAGCTGGCTCAAAGGAGGTGCTCAGGAGTTCTGGTCTGGGTCAGGGGTTCTGGTCTGAATCAGGGGTTCTGCTCTGGATCAGGGGTTCTAGTCTGGGTCAGGGGTTCTAGTCTGGGTCAAGGGTTCTGGTCTGAATCAGGGGTTCTGGTCTGAATCAGGGCTGCATGTACTTACTGTTTTCTGGTCCGAAGGTCAGTGGTGTTTTGCGGTTCTGTGTTTGTTGCGTCGGCGCTGGTGTTCCTGCAGACTGGACCGGTCCATCTGCTCAGCCTGATCCTCTTATTAGGATTTAAAGCATCGACCACCTGCTGCCTCTCAGGTGTGTTTCAGCAGAAAGACTCACGCAGGTGGATCACAGCAGACCAACCAACACCTTTAAACCTGGGTCACATGACACGCGTGTGAAGAAGGGCTGCAGTCTTCGAGCATCACAGGAGAACAGAACCAAAACAGAACTATTCTTCTGCTGATGTCAGAACCCTCTTACTGCTGATGCTTCGGCGCCAACGTAACATGGCTTCCATTACCGTAACTCTTAGACTGCTTGTGCAATCAATGTCATTCAAACAGATTGCGAAAGCTGAGACCCTGAACTATGCTGTACTTTATATTTGCATAAAGTAATATTAGTATAGAAACCGACATGTTTTAGAGCATTTTTTCCATATTTGTTCACATCTTTTTTTCAGCTGTGTTTTAGTCGTATATTAGATTTGTGTTTCTTTTGTAAATGATTGGAAAGATACAGTCAGAAAGAGACAACATCCCTCTAGATTTATTGAGGAGGATTCAGATATGGACAAAAATAGTTTTGCCATCACAACCAGTGACTAGCCAGGGGAGGAAAAGGTAAAAAAGACTTCCTGTCTGCAGCTGGTCAGCAGTAAGAGGGATAATAAAACAACCGTTTCAAATATCGATTCTCAAAATCCCTCTGCTTTTTAGATGTAGCTTATTTAAGAATAAGCAATAAAAATAAATATAAACAAAGTTTTATATCAGTGAAAATTTAAGCAATAAAATAGACATTATGCTCAGAAAGTCCCTCTGTGTGTGTGTGTGTGTGTGTGTGGGGGGGGGGGTTAAGTGCCTGTGCCATAACTGGATGGTTGCAGGTTTGAGCCCTGTATGCCTCAGTTGTTGTGTCCTTGGGCAAGGCACTTCACCCTCCTTACCTGCTGGTGGTGGTCAGAGGGAGCGGTGGCGCTTGTGCTCAGCAGCCTCGCCTCTGTCAGTGCGCCCCAGGGCAGCTGTGGCTACGATGTAGCTCTTCCCCACCAGTGTGTGAATGAGCGAATAACTGATTGTGTTGTAAAGCACCTGTGGGGGCTCTAGGACTCCAGAAAGCCCCATATCAAATACAGGCCACTTACCATTTATCATTTACATATTGCTATCATTGTGTCACCCAGCCCTAGTATAATGTTTTCTTACCTTTTCGTGACACATGCTGTTGAGGCAGGAACCAGGGCCTCACTCACACAGACACTGTATAATGTAATGAATGCAAATGTAATGGTCTGCCCACAGTGTGCAGTGAGTACAGAAAGTATTCAGACCCCTGTCGTTTTTTCACTCTTTGTTATATTGCAGCTGTTTGTTAAAATCAATTAAATTCATGTTTGTCCTCATTAATGAACACACAGCACCCCATGTTTATGCAGATGTATTAAAAAAGACAAACTAACGAAATATCCCATGGTCCTAAGTATTCAGACATTTGCTGTGACACTCATATATTTAACTCAGGTGCTTTCCATTTCTTCTGATCATCCTTGAGATGGTCCTACACCTTCACTGGAGTCCAGCTGAGTTTGATTCTACTGATTGGACTTGATTAGGAAAGCCACACACCTGTCTACATAAGACCTTACAGCTCACAATGCATGTCAGAGCAAATGAGAGTCATGAGGTCAAAGGAACTGCCTGAAGAGCTCAGAGACAGAATTGTGGCAAGGCACAGACCTGGCCATGGTAACAAAAACATCTCTGCTGCACTGAAGGTTCCTAAGAGCACAGTGGCATTCAAAATCCTTAAATAGAAGACGATTGGGATGATCAGAACCCTTCCTAGAGCAGGCTGTCCAGCCAAACTGAGCTACCAGGGGAGAAGAGCCTTGGTGAGAGAGATAAAGACGAACCCCAAGATCACTGTAGTTGAGCTCCAGAGATGCAGTCAGGAGATGGGAGAAAGTTGTAGAAAGTCAACCATCACTGCAGCCCTCCACCAGTCAGGGCTTTATGGCAGAGTGGCCCGTCGGAAGCTTCTCCTCAGTGCAAGACACATGAAAGCCTGCATGGAGTTTGTTAAAAGACACCTGAAAAACCCCGAGATGGTGAGAAATAAGATTCTCTGGTCTGATGAGATCAAGATAGAACTTTCTGGCCTTAATTCTAAGTGGTATGTGTGGCAAAAACCAGGCACTGCTCATCACTTGTTTAATACAGTCCACACAGTGAAGCATGGCGGTGGCAGTGTGGACAAACGAGGGCCCGGGCAGGACTTGAACCTCAGACCCCCGGGTGAGAGTCATGCGCGTTAACCAGTCAGCCAAAGGGATATCCCTGTGGCCAAGGAGCCAGGGCGTATGATCAATCGGGATCCAGTGACAGGACACTCACACTGTCACATCTTCCCCCCTCTTTCCACAAGCACGACCCGTGCTCCCGCGCAGGGTGCCGCAAATTCCACATTCATGGACCAACCTCAGTTCTACATGGATCCTGCCAACAACGCCAATTGTGGCAAGGTGGACATATGAGGGCCCGGGCGGGACTCGAACCTCAGACTCCCCAGGTCAGAATCACGCACGCTAACCAGTCAGCCAAAGGGATATCCCTTTCAGTTAACGCGTGTGACTCTCACTGGGGGGTCTGAGGTTCAAGTCCCGCCTGGGCCCTCGTTTGTCCACCTTGCCACCTGTCACATCTTCCCCCCTCTTTCCACAAGCACGTCCCGTGCTCCCGCGCAGGGTGCCACAAATTCCACATCCATGGACCAACCTCAGTTCTACATGGATCCTGCCAACAACGCCAATTGTGGCAGTCAGCCAATGGGACATCCCTGTGGCCAAGCAGCCAGGGCGCATGATCAATCGGGATACAGTGACAGCATGCTCACCCTGTCACGTCCTGTCACTGGATCCCGCCCGGGCCCTCGTTTGTCCACCTTGCCACAGCAGCATCATGGTGTGGGGGTGTTTTTCAGCTGCAGGGACAGGACGACTGGTTGCAATGGAGGAACGATGAATGCAGCCAAGTACAGGGATATCCTGGACAAGAACCTTCTCCAGAGCGCTCAGGACTGGGCCGAAGGTTTACCTTCCAACATGACAATGACCCTAAGCACACAGCTAAAATAACGAAGGAGTGGCTTCACGGCAACTGCGTGACTGTTCTTGAATGGCATAATCAGTAGTTTAAAGACCACTGAGAACTATTTAAAACAGCTTAAAAGATGATCGGAATGGGAATTTAAGGTTTCTTCCTTGTTTCTTCCCTCAGATAGTTTAATAATTCCTCATTTATAACTCAAACATCAAGTTTGTCCTCATGTTATTGAGAATAGACATAGGGGTAAAAACTGCAGCTGGGTACCAGTGTGGACTGAATGGGTGGCAACAACTGGAAAATGCCAGAATTCTGAGGGTAATAGCTCGCCTAGTGTCTCCTCCTGTACAGAAGATGTGGACCGCCTGCTCTGCATGTAAGCTGCAGTTGCAACACACTGCCCAGTACGTTGGGTAGTTTTGAATGATAGTTATTTCTTTTTGCTACACCATTTTGCTGAGGTGTACTGTACGTGCTACAGTCATTTCATGATTTGAGCTTTCACATATTCTTGAAACTCCCTTGGTGTGTATTCCCAACTATTGTCTGTTTTGAGTCGTGAAAAGATTCTTTCAAACTCTTTAAACTTGCTCAGGATCTCACTTTTCTCTTTTATGAAATTAACTTTCCAGCATCTGACATAGTCACCAATGAAAGTTACAGATTGCTTTTTTCCACCTATCAATCAGTCTGCATTGGGCCAAAGACACATCTACGGAAGCCCTGAAAGGCAACGGAAAAAAAATTTTTTTCTTGTGGCATTTTTCTAAGTTTTTTTTTTTTTGCTAAGCCCAGAGAGGCAAATTGAAAAAAAATATTTTTTCTTGTGGCATGTCTCTAAGTTTGTTTTGCTAAGCACAGCGAGGCAAACGGGGAAAAAAAATTCTTGTGGCATTTTTCTAAGTTTTTTTTAAAATTTTTTTTAAGCCCAGAGAGGCAAACGGAAAAAAATTTGCCTCTCTGTGCTTAGCAAAAAAAAAAAAAAAAAGTAAAGAAAACTTAGGAAAATGCCACAAGAAATTTTTGTTTTTTTCGTTGCCTTTCAGGGCTTCCGTAGACATCACTTCATATTAGTAACAACTTAAGTTTTGATTGTATAGTAATAATGCCATAGAAAATGATTTGCATCGTGCAGAAAATCACATTGATGGTTCTTTGTTTTAATTATTGCAACAGATTATTTTAACAATAAAAATATGTAAAGTTCAGAGGTCACTACAATACCCACTGTTAAATAGACACAAATCTGAAGCACCTGAGGACATTGTCCTACGTGAGACACTCCGTCTGCCTGTTTGGCGATCGTGGCTCAAACGTGTTTGAAAACTCTGGCATTATCACAGAGCATGCTAGCTCAGTGATATTGTTCTTCTTGGCCATGAATATGATCACAAAGTTTGCAGAGCCAGAGTCTACAGTCGTGGCCAAAAGTTTTGAGAATGACACAAATATTAGTTTTCACAAAGTTTGCTGCTAAACTGCTTTTAGATCTTTGTTTCAGTTGTTTCTGTGATGTACTGAATTATAATTACAAGCACTTCGTGTGTTTCAGAGGCTTTTATTAACAATTACATGACATTTATGCAAAGAGTCAGTATTTGCAGTGTTGGACCTTCTTTTTCAGGACCTCTGCAATTGGACTGGGCATGCTCTCAATCACCTTCTGGGCCAAATCCTGACTGATAGCAACCCATTCTTTCATCATCACTTCTTAGAGTTTGTCAGAATTAGTGGGTTTTTGTTTGTCCACCCGCCTCTTGAGGATTGACCACAAGTTCTCAATGGGATTAAGATCTGGGGAGTTTCCAGGCCATGGACCCAAAATTTCAACATTTTGGTCCCCGAGCCACTGAGTTATCACTTTTGCCTGATGGCACGGTGCTCCATCGTGCTGGAAAATGCATTGTTCTTCACCAAACTGCTGTTGGATTGTTGGAAGAAGTTGATGTTGGAGGGTTTTGGTACCATTCTTTATTCATGGCTGTGTTTTGGGGCAAAATTGTGAGTGAACCCACTCCCTTGGATGAGAAGCAACCCCCCCCCACACATGAATGGTCTCAGGATGCTTTACTGTTGGCATGACACGGGACTGATGGTAGCGCTCACCTTTTCTTCTCCGGACAAGCCTTTTTCCAGATGCCCCAAACAATCGGAAGGAGGCTTCATCAGAGAATATGACTTTGTGAATGGACTGCTGAGGACTGGGGCACAGTCATATTCTCAGATGAAGCCCCTTTCCGAGTTTGTAAGGCGTGGGTTACAGCAACAGTATCCCTAAATAAATACCCATAAAAGAGCAACCAGAGTCCGATGTGATCGCTATATGAGTCAATAATGTGATATTCCTGCCATGTTTGCCTTAATAACTTTAATAACTCCGTGCTGCATGAGCCATGTGACTGTAATCCTCTGAGTAGTTGATGTAATTACATCATGAATTTAGCTTCATGATAGATTTTTTTTCCCTCTGGACAAGAAATAATTACTGGTAATATTGTGAATGATAGGATATATGAGCCACCTCTAGATGGAATTTAAATGATGTTACATTACATTGAGGGTTACAATAATAGCTTACTGCTTATGTGTGTTTAACTGTACTTTATTACCTTTCTTCTTTCTCTAAGTTTATGGGCTGCTGTAACAAGTGAATTTCCCCACTGTGGGATTAATAAAGTCTATTCTATTATATTCTATTAATTATAAATATATAATAAATAAAAGTGCCTGTGGGACATTTGAGACACGTGTCTCTAGCTTTAACTGAGATGGAAAGATGGGTATTATTACAGACTCAAGGTCCAGTTTACATTAAAACAGTAACAAATCCAGTATAATAATGAACCATGTAAAACACAAAGATATAACCTACATGTGTGTTAACAGACAGCTGTACCAGGGTGTCTAAAGCTCAGACTGACAGAGAATGGCACTAAGGTTAATCATAAGGTTAACCATAGAGCATATCTTGCTGCTCCACGGCACTTGGAGAAGTACGCTACAGTTGTCATGAAAAAATAAAAACACCCATCAAACTATAGTTTCTGTCATGAAAAGATAAAACACGGCAACTTGTGAAGAGAATTCTTGACGGGTCTATGTGGGACAATCTTTATCTTGTTAATCAATTCTAAGTGTTGAAATAATTAGCTGGAAAGTGACTAGAACTCAAAAAGAATAATTTATCAGCATTTTTACAGATAATTAACAAATATCAAAGTTACAGTTAAATCAGACCTTTTAATAATACTCAAATAAATACACAAGCCTACTAGTTACACCTTTGGACCAATCATTTAAGAGCATCTGCGCTATATAATGTCCGTAGTACAGTGTACATTTTAGGACATCCTCAGGTCTCAGGTGTCAGACTTCAGACCTTAGAAAAAAGCCTCAGGTTTCAGGAAAAACAGCTTCAGGAAACATCCTCAGGTGTCAGGTCTAAGGTCTCAGGTCTCAGGTATCAGGTCTAAGGTCTCAGGTATTAGGTCTCAGGTGTCAGGTATCAGGTGTCAGGTATCAGGTCTCAGGTGTCAGGTCTCAGGTCTGAGGTATCAGGTATCAGGTCTCAGGTATCAGGTCTAAGGTCTCAGGTATCAGGTCTCAGGTGTCAGGTATCAGGTCTAAGGTCTCAGGTATCAGGTCTCAGGTATCAGGTCTAAGGTCTCAGGTATTAGGTCTCAGGTGTCAGGTATCAGGTATCAGGTGTCAGGTATCAGGTCTCAGGTGTCAGGTCTCAGGTCTCAGGTCTGAGGTATCAGGTATCAGGTCTCAGGTATCAGGTCTAAGGTCTCAGGTATCAGGTCTCAGGTGTCAGGTGTCAGGTATCAGGTCTAAGGTCTCAGGTATCAGGTGTCAGGTCTCAGGTATCAGATTGTCAGGTCTCAGGTGTCAGGTCTCACGTGTCAGGTGTCAGGTATCAGGTCTCAGATGTCAGGTGTCAGGTATCAGGTCTCAGGTATCAGGTGTCAGACTTCAGACCATGGTAAAAAAAAAAAGCCTCAGGTTTCAGGAAAAACATCCTTTAACTTTTCGTTCTTTATAAAACACAGATAGGAGATCTTTTTTTTTACCTTAGTTAAAGGATTAAATCAGACATACACAGGATGAACGTACCGAAGATGATTCAGGAAAAACAGTTTCAGAAAAAATGTTGTCAAACCAAAACGCTTCAGGAAAAAAGTCAGAAACAACACTGGCTTCTTTGACGTTTCACAAATCAGAGAAAGGTTTCACAAATAACTAATAGACTAATAGCAAAATGCATGCAGCATAGTTTGCTGCATGCATTTTGCTATTAGTCTAGAATAATCCAGATCAAGTTTGATAAGAATATGTGTTGTAATTTTGGAGCTAGAGCTGATTAAAGATGGTCAGAGTAGAGAAAAATTGAGCGTAATTGCCCTTTAGCTATTTCCCGAATTGGAAGCTGGAATCGGAAGCAAACTTCAGCCTCGTATAAAGTTGCAAATGTTAGCTAAAACATTTAATAAAGTTTTTGTTACCATTTTCAAGATCTTTTTTAGCTCCTCAAAAGCCTTCAGCTTGTCCATTCCCTGTAACACAAACACGATGATTACACGACTGTTTAAATGAAGCATCTCCAGCCCCACTGATGCTAGCTAGAATGAATTAGCCAAAAGAAAAAGTGCCACTCTGATTCGCCTGATTATAGAAACTTTGCTTGTCTTTTATGATTTATGGTGATGTAATTTTCAAAACCCTAACATTAATTGTAGCAAATGTACTGTGAAAAGGCAGAATAATTTAAACTTACCGTCATGCAGTTAGAAGTCCAATCTGCTGCTGTCGCACGTTGATGACATCATGCCAAGCCCACCGCAAAGTGACAATTGCGCCCTCTGTTGAATTCTCCTAGTTGAGTGATTTCTATAGCCTCTTTGATAAGACACATCGTGGGCAAATCAGCGTAATATTACCACAACGTGTTTCTTATGAACGTGCCATGGCGGCATCACGTTGCGGGAATTTTGCGGCATTCGTGCCGCCACGCTTGATAGTAATATTGCGGTAATATTGCGGCTTAGCCAGTCTTATAAACGCACATTAAGCCTTGGCGCAAAGAGGGAGGTGTCATGACCACGCGATGAATTAATGCCGAGCTCCGGCTGGGAATTATGTTGAAAATGAAAGTAAACACGGCCATAAGTTTTGTTTTTGTAAACAGAATCAGCTGAGATGATAAACTGGAACGATGCGGCGCTCCGGGAGCTTCTCTTCGTTAGATCTGCAGCTCAGATCATCTGACAGCTCACAGGGACTGTGGAGCACACACACCTGTAGCTGACTGGGGAAAAAAAACTTAAGGAGCACGGCTTCGATCGCAATAAAAAGCAAGTTATGTCCAAAATACACGGAAGTCCGCGACAGCGCAGAGACCGCCCCCATACCTCCTTTTTGCCGCCATCACGTAATCATTTATAAAACTGACTTGATTGCGCAACATTACCGCCACGGTCTGAGCTCTTATAAACGACCTTAGACTCCCAGATGCCGCCTCGACGTTGCGGCAAATTAGCGGCATTGTTTTATAAAAGAGGCTTATGAGAGAGTGTTGTTTCTGACCTTTTTTTCTGAAGCCTTTTGGTTTGACAACATTTTTTCTGAAACTGTTTTTCCTGAAACCTGAGGCTTTTTTTTTTTTACCATGGTCTGAAGTCTGACACCTGATACCTGACACCTGAGACCTGATACCTGACACCTGAGACCTGATACCTGACACCTGAGACCTGATACCTGATACCTGAGACCTGATACCTGACACCTGAGACCTGATACCTGAGACCTGATACCTGACACCTGATACTTGAGACCTGAATCCTGAGACCTGACACCTGGGACCTGATACCTGACACCTGATACCTGAGACCTGATACCTGACACCTGAGACCTGATACCTGAGACCTGAAAATGTTTCCTGAAGCTTCTTTTCCTGAATCCTGAGACCTGAAACCTGAGACCTGATACCTGAGACCTGATACCTGAGACCTGAATCCTGAGACCTGACACCTCATACCTGATACCTGAGACCTCATACCTGAGACCTGACACCTGAAAATGTTTCCTGAAGCTTATTTTCCTGAAACCTGAGGCTTTTTTTCCATGGTCTGAAGTCTGACACCTGAGACCTGAGGATGTCCTAAAATGTACACCGTACTGCTGTTGTCCTTATTCACATTTTAGCTCTCACACCTCAACACTCAGTTCCACCAGTAGTTGGCGCTAACATGACATAGACATTGAATCAGATATCCTGTTGTGAGCATAAAATCACATAAAATGAGCTCAAACACATTATACTACAACAGTTACAAGTATGTTTTCAGCTCTGTCTTTATAAATAAACAGTGTGTGTGTGTGCGTGTGTGTGTGTGTGTTGATATTATTTCTTCATTTTCTTTTGTCGATCTAAAAACTTTTGTCGTCTCTCAACAGGGATTTCGTCCAGACTGATCCCGTGGTTCGCCGCTCTGAGGGAGAGAACAGGAGTGTGAGTCCCAGAGTCGTGCAGAACGAGTTAAATCAACTGTAACTAGGGATGGGTACCTTTGACATTTGAATCGATACGGTACCAATTCCCGGTACCTATGAATCGATACCGCTACTTCACGGTACCTATTTTCGATACTTTTGAGTGTTTAATAATTATTTAAATCTCATTTTTAATTAAAAATATAAAAAAATATAACCATATTTGATAAAAATCACAATAAATATCATACAACTGTTTGTATTTTGTCATCGTAGTGTTGTACAAAATTCTTCAATATGAAAACCTTTAACCACAACTGTTTCTAAATGATGCAGAAACTAAAACCCAGCTCCATGTACTCCTATTCCTCTCCTTTCCCCTCTGGACAAATTGTGTGATGGTGCGTCCTTGTAGTATTAGAAACTGCTGTGAACTAAATTTACTGTGTATCTTCATTCATTTTGCCGTTCTTTTTCAAACAGTTGATTTTTCCTACTCGGAAGTCGGAATTTCCGAGGAGGAAGTGAACGCACCATTAGCTGATAGCAATGTTAATGATAGCTAAAATATCAAGCTAACACTATCTTAAACATAAACGTTTATTTTGCTGCTGGAGCAGATTACGATGATGATGCCTCACTTAGATCGTTGTCGCTGGTTTCATCATCACCCAATCACCCACTGCATTTAGTGAAGTGAGGCCAAACTTTATAGCGCTCCTAGTCGAAATTTCCAAGTTCCGAGGAGAAAGCGAACGCACCATTAGCGGAACAGGAGCTAAAATATCAAGATAACGTTATGTTAAAACAGTTTATTTACCTGCTGGAGCAGATTAAGACAATGATGCCTCACTTATATCATTGTTGCTGGTTTCTTCATCACCCAGATAGCCATCCCATTTAGTAAAGTGGACCCAAACTTTAGAGTTCTTCCTCTGTGCCATGCTGCTTGCTCTGTTTACAGCTTGCCTGCAGCGACTAGCGACTTTCCGCTCAATCACCAGTGAAACACTTCTCGAGGGGGGAACACATATCGACATAACACCGGCGCTGCTGTCTATTTTGGCAAATTGCTGTCTCGCAAGTTCTCGTTAGGTCAGGTACCGAAACAAGGCACCGGTTCTTGTCACGTGAATCGGTTCTCGGTCGGTTCGACGGAATTCGGTCGGTGCCTTAAAAAGTACCGGTTCCGGTACCCATCCCTAACTGTAACCCTCAAAGATAAGTCACATTTTCATAAAGAATCACAAAATACTTCAACTGTCTTTTAACTAAAATTGCTAAAACTTTCCAGAGCAACAAAATAATGTAGGTTAAAAACACACAAAGCAAATCAAATACAGGGCAGTAGGAAAAGAACATGAGAACGTAAAGACTACTGGTGTGTGTGTGTGTGTGTGTGTGTGTGTGTGTGTGTGTGTGTGTGTGTGTGTGTGTGTGTGTGTGTGTGTTTGTTGTGTGTGTGTGTGTGTGTGTGTAAAAGCAGCTTTAAATAAAAGGGTCTTCAGCTGCTTTTTAAAGGTGACCAGACTGTCAGTAAGGATAAAGGCACCAAAGTCCTCCCTCACCCCAGAACAGAGTCCTAGCGTGACCCAAGGCAGGCGGTCGACCTAATTGGCATCCAACAGAGTTGCCCGGAGCACAGCCTTCAGGGACCTGTGAAATCGCTCACACAACCCATTAGCCTGTGGGTGGTAAGCAGTGATGTGGTAGACCTTGACCCCCAGACTGACTGCCATAGCAGACCACAACTCCAAAATAAATTGTGGGCCAGTCTGAAGTGAAGTGAAGTCTGAAGGCAGGCCAAAACGAGCAACCCAGGTCAACAGGAAAGCTCAGGCCACCGCTACAGACATAGTAGACGCCAGGTGGGCCACTTCTGGCCAATGCATGGTCTGGTTGACCATGGTCAAGAGATGGGTAAATCCTGAGAAAGGGAAAAGGACCCACAAGGTCAATGTGTATGTGATCGAAATGGCGGCCGGGAATGGGAAAAGGTTCCAAAGATGCCCTAGTGTGCTTGTGGACCTTAGCACGTTGGCACGGTATACATGCCACAGCCCATTCCCGAACCGACTTGCGTAAACCAGGCCACACAAACTTGGAACCGACCAGCTTGACTAAGGTTTTCACCCCTGGGTGTGACAGTGAATGTAGGGAGTCAAAAATGTGGCGTCGCCACAAAACCGGGACCAGGGCACGGGGGTGACCTGTGGAGAAATCACAGATCAAGGTAGGCTGACCATCTTGCATCTGGCTTTCAGCCAACTTCAGACCCGTAGGTCTGGAGAGTGCGAATGTCGGCGTTGGTACGCTGGTCAGCAGCCATAGCAGAGGAATCAATGCCCACAAAACTGGAGAGACCATTCTGCATGAAAGACAGTCAGCCACCACGGTGGACTTTCCGGCCACGTGCTGAATGTCTGTCGCAAATTCCGAAATTGCAGCAAGATGCCACTGCTGATGCATGGACCATGGTTGTGAAGTTTTGGACATCACAAAAAACCAAAGGCTTATGATCAATGTATGCAGTGAATTGGCGGCCTTCGAGAAACAACGAAAATGGTATGTAGCAACAGAGGGCAAGCAACTACCTGTCAAATGTGCTGTTTTTACGCTCGGGGTCACGCAGACATGCCTCTCAAATATACACATGCAGCATCCACTTATCTGGTGTCGGGTCACGGGGGCAGCAGCCTAAGCAGAGAGGCCCAGACTTCCCTCTCCCCAGCCACTTTGGCCAATTCCTCCGGGGGAATCCCAAGGCGTTCCCAGGCCATCTGAGAGACACAGTCCCTCCAGCATGTCCTGGGTCTTCCTTTAGGTTTCCTCCAGGTTGGACGTGCCCAGAAAACCTCACCAGGGAGGCGTCCAAGAGGCATCCTAACCAGATGCCCGAGCCACCTCAGCTGGCTATATTTGTCAATATCACTTTTATTATTACTATTGTTCCTTTTGTTTTTCTTTTTTTTATTCTGTCTCTCATAATGTGATCTGTTGTATTCTGCTTCTCTTGTGTATTTGTACCATTCCTTTTTTCTTACATCGGACTCGAAAGGTCACTGAGCAGCACCAGCTAGGTCTCAGTCAGCCTGTCAGTAATATTTATAATAATAATGTTTATTCTTTCAACACTGGTTAACTATGATGATAGCATTCTTACCCTCCAGTGACATCAGGGGGAACAGGAAGTGGTTTATTGAAACCATCTCGACCCATCAGCCAGTACGTGTCCTCAGTGCCTTTCACCTACACAATTAAAGCAAATGAAATTTAAAAGGATGAAAAATTATTATTAACCTGTCCTGAACTCACAGTTTATCTGTAAATAAAACACCTCTATCTTGATATAATGTTGTCATGTTCCAGCCATGGGTTGTGCGTTTGGTTTAGTGTTTATTATCTGGTTCTGTGTGACATAATACGTGTTAACCAGGCATAGCTCGTCTGTCCTGAGGTGGAAACGTGGATTGCTGTAAAGCGTTACTAGTTCTCGTGAGACTTCACACCGGTTCACCGGTCCAGAGCGGCTCAAGGAGCTGAGGGGTCTGAGAGACTTCACCTAGGTATGGGTCACTTTAGCCCCCAGTGGCTCAAATAATTATTTAAAAATACAAAAAAGTTACTTAGTATGTCTTTAAGAAGCAATTTGAAAACAAAAAGAGAGGCTTGCTCAGATGGAAGCTGATTCCATGGCTAAGGTGCTGCCACAGCAAAAGCCTGATCACCTCTCAGCTCTGACCTGCAGGAACCCAGCAGCACTCTGAACCAACTGTAGGCAGGAGAGAGAAACCCGACTCACCCCGACTCACCCCGAATCACCGACCATTCCAATAATCCAGTTTTGATGTAATAAAAGCATCAATTAGCCTTTTACAATCCTTCGATAAAAAGGACTCAATTTATGCCAACATTCCCTGATGTTAACCACTAATATGTGTGTGTGTGTGCGTGTGTGCACGTGTGTGTGTGTGTGGGGGGGTGTGTGCGCGCATTTGCATGTGTGTGTGTGCGTGTGTGTGTGTGTGTGGGGGGGGGTGTGCGTGCATTTGCATGTGTGTGTGCACGCGTGTGTGTGGGGGTGTGTGTGCGTGCATTTGCATGTGTGTGCGCGCGTGTGTGTGTGGTGGTGTGTGTGCGTGCATTTGCATGTGTGTGTGCGTGTGGGTGTGTGTGCGCGCATTTGCATGTGTGTGTGTCTGCACTCTTAACCCGGATAAGTAGAGTTTACTTAAAAAAACTCAGGTAACACGTTGCCTTAAATTTTCTAAGTAATGAAGCATTAGTTGAGTTAGTGCAGCGGACTACATTCAATACACTTGAACCCTTTAATAGAGTGAAATGGAAATTTTGAGTTGAATGTACTATAGTTACAGAGTTACAGTAACTAAAGATATTTAGTTGAAACAACTATTAAACACCCATTTATATAACTCAGCTTGTTTTTAAGCATTACTCTATTTCCAATTGAACCAATTTTTACATTTTAACTGACAGATGCCAGCTAACTCATGCCTCATGCACCACATGACTGCAGGCAGTCAGTGAGAGTTGAACTCTTGGTTACTGAGACCAGAGGCTTTAGTGAGAACCACCACCTTACTATATACAAAGGAACAGCACAGTGGTCCCATTCCTGAGACCTTCCTCCTCACTTATGGTGCCAACATGACAGAACACATAACCCCACCTTTGCAACACTGAACAAAGCAATAACCAAGAAAAACACACAAGACAACACAACACAACCTCCCACACACAATAAACATGCATAAACACCCCAAAATAGAACAAAATAGCTAAGAAAATGACTACCCACAATGCACCTCACCCACTGCTGCTTTCACAGTGGGTGGGGTCATGTTTTAAATCTATAAATTGCAGTTTTAAGTTGACTAAACTCTGGTCATTGGCCTAAGGCTTCAAACATGGGGTAGAAAACTTGCTTGTTAGAACTTCAGTGCAGCTGAGTTCTTCCTCTTTGTTCTGTGTGCCTCTGTTCTGTCTCTAAAGAGTCAGAGCTCCTCAGCATCTGGTCAGAACTGGTATGAACCAGGTTTTTGGAGGTTGCAACCAAGCAAACTTGATTATTTGAAGTCGTTTGAACTCAAACATATAAGCTAGGCCATTAAAAAGTACAGTTTGCTCAAATATATAAGTGGTATTAAAATTACATGTGTTTTAGTACTCTGAACTCAGTTTGTTTAAGTAGAGAGTACTGATTGGACTTCAAAACACAATTACAATAAGAAAGGACATGAAACAGTTCAGCTAACTCAGGATTAACAAGTCATGTTAATAATTTAGAAACATTTAAGTAATGTGAACAAGATCATTTGAGTTTAATCAAAATCTGGGTTTACAGTGTGCTCTGTCTTCTCAAACCCCAGTGAGTCGTGACAGATATCTGCTCATACTGATCCAGGTTCTGTTGGAGGTTTCTTCCTGTTAAAGAGGAGTTTTCCTCTCCACTGTCGCTACATGCTTGCTTAGTATGAGGATGACTGTAAAGTCTCTGACACAACAAGTCAGTGACTCGATGCAACCTGCTGGGTTCCTTACATAGAAAACTTTTAACTAACTAGCTTAATGAACTGAACTCAGTTAGAATGTTTACTTAGTGAAGTGCCTTGAGACGACTCTTGTCATGATTTGGTGCTATAGAAATAAACTGAAATTAATTTAATTAATCTTTCATATAAACTGCTAAACTGATCAGTCAGATTAATGAAGACTCATGAGGTGGACAGACATGAGCGGGTGAGGTAAAACCTGGACTGGAACATGAAGTGGACCTGCGTTAAGCATCTAAAAATCACTGACTACTACACTAACTGAAATAGTTTAGTGTAATTAGTCAACTATTAAAATAATCTTCAGTTGCAGCCTACTGGTTTCATGATGTCTACCTGCTGTTCACACCTGTTTTCACTCACCTGCACTCGTTCACTAGCTCTCAGTACTGTAGGTCCTACCTAAAACCATACTTGTTTTACTAAACGGGACCTTACCTGAGCCTTCCTGGTGTCTATGTGGTATCCCACCTTAAGGCTGGTCAGAACCTTGACAGTACTCAGACTGATGTGGATCCTGTAGGCTGCAGAACACCAACAGGAAGTCAGTCGTCCTAATTGTGTTTCACATTCAGTCATGAGAAACCTAATTCAGAGCGACCTCACATCACTGACTGGTTTTAGTTTTACGTACGCAGTCCACTAGACTCCATGTGAGAGGCGGTGGTCACGGTATCTCCAAACAAACAATACCTGGGCATGGTGAGCCCAACCACACCTGCAACCACCGGACCTGCGGAGACAAAAGGTTAGACAGGCCCATTTTAATCCAGCAGTCTCATTCTGAAGTAAGTGTGCATGTGCATACATGAGTGCACTAGGGATGGGAATCCCCACCACTGAGACCGATTTGATCCGCTACGGCGATACGATACATTAACGATACGGTGAAACCCTCTGCCGATAGAATTTAAGGACATGTTTGATCCTGTTGTTTTTAATCAAGTTCAACAGAAAAAGGAAGTGCACCTCATCAGTGAACGTTACACATTATAGAGATTATTATGCCTGCAATAATCTGTTAAATAACTTGAAAAAAGCATCAATGTGATTTTCTGCAAAAGGAAAAACATTTCCAATCATGAGGTTTAGGCGGTCAGAAACATGAACCAACAGAATCAGAACATTGTTAGCGTTCATCATGAGGAATGGTTCTGAAACCCATCTGAACACGTTCTACTGGTCCATCAGGGGCTATGGTGAGAGCTGCTGTAGCCTACTGTCACTGCTCCTTTAAGAGGAACGCTGCAGATGTGGCTTATCTCAGCTGTTTGGTGGACTTCTCTGATAAACAACTGTTAAGAGTCATTCTGTCTGTTTTAGTTCTGCACAAACGTTACAATAATAAGGAATTATCTTAAATGACCTCGCTCAAAGGTTCCAGTGCGCAGATCAGTAAGAACACTCAGAGACCGTGTCACCGACTCCATGTCTGCAAACTGTCAGCAGTTTATGGTTTTCAGGAAGTTTATTTTATTTTGGCAAGCTAAGACAGGAAGCTCTTTGGTTAATATGTCTGACGATGGTTGATTTTTCTAACTGCTGCTGTGCACCACCTGGCTTCTGTGACAACAAACGCCGAAAGATACTGATGGTGCGTTCAATATGCGCCTGGAAAAAACGAGGCCATAGCAGATAAACTATGAAGTAATCGATGCAACCGTAGTTTTAACCGACAAGAGACACAATGTAATATCCACAGCACATTTAGCCATCATGCACACTGATGCTACCGGAGCAGTCGCATCGCTAATGTCATGAACCAACCACCAGCTCAGATCGGTGAATCTCTCCATCCCTAGAGTGTACGTGCGTACCTGAGTGTACGTGCGTACCTGAGTGTACGTGCGTACCTGGGTGTACGTGCGTACCTAAGTGTACGTGCGTACCTGGGTGTACGTGCGTACCTGAGTGTACGTGCGTACCTGGGTGTACGTGCGTACCTAAGTGTACGTGCGTACCTGAGTGTAGGCCGATGCGTATCTTCACTTTGATCTCCGGCATGTGTTTGATCTTAAAGGCTCCGATTGAATGCAGAATGTCCAAAGACATGTTTGACACTTCTGCAGCGTGTCGATTCCCGTTTCTGTTGGGAACACCTGAAGCCACCATGTAAGCATCTCCTATAGTCTCTACCTTGTAGACATCATGAGTAGCAATGATGGCATCAAACATGGTGTACAGGTCATTGAGCAGGTCAACCACCTACAAACACATGTTCAGTTAGAGCATCACATGTAGACAGCACACAGACGTCTGAAGCGTTTGTACCTCAATGGGTTCACTGAGAGCTGAGATGGTTGTGAATCCCACAATGTCACTGAAGTAAAGAGTGCAGTCTGAGTAATGTTCCGGCTGGACCGGCTTCCCTTTCTTCAGAGCCTGGGCCACGGACCTGAAACATGATTCACAAAACCACTAAGAGCTTGTTCTGCATGTTGGATCAGAATAACTCAGTGTTGAGTTTGAATGTTTTTAAACTTCATCTACTGAAACGGTTTCTCTCACTTTGGCAGAAGCTGTCCGACTAGCTTTTCTGTCTTGTTCCTCTCCACCTCCAGCTCATCCGTGCGTTCTCTGATCAGATCCTCCAGGTTAGAGCTGTACTGCTCCAGCATCCGCAGCATGGAGTCGATGATGTTGGCCCTCCTGCCTCTGCTGATGCCCCGAAACTAAAAACATGATCAGGAGTTTACGTCCAGTCCCAGTGTCCTCATAGGGTGTCTCAGGGTTTTCTAGTGCCTTCTGATAAAGTCTGGTTCAGAGGTTAAATTTGGATGGACCCCCAGTCTGTCCATGTAGTGCTGGTCTGCAACATCTGCTACCCAATACAGTCTGGCCTTTGACATCAACTATAATGCAATGATTGTGAGGAGTAAAGGGGACTTAAAACTCACTTTTCCGGATTTCTTTTTATCTGACAGTGTTAGGTTAGGGTTAGGTCGTTGTCCAGCTCCGTGGTGAAGTAAAATACCTGGGACACGACATCACTGCTGACCTTTCAGATGATAAGCCAATTCACTATGTGCCCCATTCCTGTGAAACAGGCATTGTTTAAAGCATTGTGTACACCCGTGTACACAGCCCACCTGTAGTGGAGCTACAGCAGGTGGGCTGAGGCTCCTGCTGAGGGTACCTAGATGGAGCAGTGCCAGCCAGATGTTTATGTATGCTGGTATTCCTCCTTGTGCTGCTATGCTTCACGATCTAAAGTACAGCTGTATGTCCGTCATACATCAGTATCTAACCCTGATGGCCTCTGACAATATTGTTTCCATTCAGTCCAACACAAAACGAAGCTCGGCTCGCTTCCTTTCCACTCTCTGGAATCACTGGCGCTGTTGCCTGTATGTTTTTGACTGATTGAATTGGAGCTCACTGCTGCTGGTTTCGCTCTTCTGCTCTACTTTTTGCTCTTAAGCGTAAACTCTTACTCTTTTAGATTTTGTATAGTCTTTTAAACTTTTTTATTGATATTATGGCCCTGATTGTGTCCGGGTGATGATGATTATGATGATGTCAGCGATTGACAGTAATAATTAATATGGGTCAGGACAAAGTTCAAAAGGCATCTAGAGAATGAAGAACACACCAGCATTACCCCGACTTCACACTGGAAGCATCAGCGGCACGGAACATCGCTGCTTCAATTAGAATCCATTATAGTCTGTGGGGGTGGTTCAAACTGGCCACAACGTGGAAATTTTCAGGCGCATCCCAGAAGCGGCACGCCGCGCCGCTAAAGATAGGATCGGGTTCTAATTTTACCACGAGCAGCTTCTGGGATGTGTCAGTCTCTGCAGTTAACGCATGGCTAGACAGGAAATCACACACAGTTTCAGTGTAAAATGTCTGATAATTTTCAAAATTAAAGTCTATTGCAGTGATGCAATTTCAAATCTGTGTAGATTACGTCTATATGTGTGACCTCACGACTTATTTACTCCCTACATCGTTGGAAAAGTGCAGCGGTGTGTTTTTCATGGCTTTATTCCTGGCAGTGGAGAGGAACAACATTATATGTGACATCAAACAGCGATGTCAAACATGAGTTCCTTCTTTTTGGGTTAATGACGGATGGCATAAACAAACCATGACCTTTGAAGTCTCGAGGGATCTTGTGATCTCGCGAGTCAATCGAGGAGGACGGCTGAGACTCCTGGTGTGTTCTGGCACGCAGCGAAGCTCGCGAGTAAACCGTTCCACTGCCGTCCCGCGCTGCTGATGCTTCCAGGGTGAAGTAGGGGTTAAGGTCACTAAAGTTACATCAAACGTCATCTCACTTGTTTGAAAATGTCATCAAAGCTGGGCCTTTTGCTGGGATCTTCACACCAACATTCACTCATCAAGTTGAGACACTCAGCAGGAGCTTCATCCACTGAAACCACAGGCCTGCAGACAGGAGGCGGCTTTTTCAGGCGTTCCACTATTTCTGACACACAGAAGGACATTCACTCAGACATATGGATGGTAGTCCCACAGACAGCTGGTCTTTATGGCAGATTTTCTATTTTACCATGAGCTGGCATGTCCATCATGGCATATGGCAGTGTTCGAGAGATCACTTCCTGCATGATGATGGAAAAACTGAAGACGTCTCCAGAAAATGAACCTGCTCGTACTGTACTCCTTAGAAGCTCTGGAGCAGTCCACAGCAGATCTGAGATAAACACAAGAAGAGCTGGAAAACTTTGTGGCTTCCACAGATTTGTGAAACACCAGTTTTCTAAAATGTAAAAGATTAAATTGTTTGGTGATCATGATGAAGATGATTTATTTTATTTATTTATTCTTTATTTATGTCCCATTGGGATTATAAACCTCATTTTCCAGGGAGTCCTGGCCAAGAGGCAGCAAAAGATACAGTCGCAAACTTTCTCAGTTACACAGTTCTATACAAAATTATATAAGGCAGCTACAATACAGGGAATCCGTCTCAATCTGGTTTAAAACGTATTCAAGGAGATGAGCTCGGTTCTATGCTGGTGAAGGTTATCAGTCATCCAGGTCATGCTAATCCAAAGGGGTTCAAATGAAGGCAACTGAACTTCTTTGGTTTCTTGAAGACGTTTCGCTTCTCATTCAAAGAGCTTTGTCAGTTCTGACTGGAATATGGGAGGGTCGATCTTATAAACTGTAGCTGTCTGTTGTTGCTCAACAAGCAGAAAATACCTATGAATACCCCTCCTCCCTACCTCCTGATGAGTCGATGAGTCTATTGTGAGGGAATCGTTGCATTGCATCAGATGCACGAGGGTGTGACTCAGGCTGAAACTCTTTGGAAACTAGATTCAGAGCTGCACTATAGGTGTTAGAAACCTGAGGTGTAGGTTTTTCCCAGTTAACATAGCTTCCTTCACTCCTCTCTCAAACCATCTATCTTCTCTGTCCAGAATGTGGACTTTGTCATCTTCAAAGATGTGTCCCTTGCCCTTCAGGTGTAGGTGGACTGCAGAGTCTTGACCTGAAGAGGTGGCTCTCCTGTGTTGAGCCATGTGCTTGTGTAGCTGTTGTTTAGTTTCCCCTGTGTAAAGGTCTGGACAGTCCTCGTTTCTGCAGTCCAATTCAGTGAGGAGGGAGGATACTCAATGGAGGTGGAAGGAGTTTTTCCACAGACGGTTCAATTAAAAACAATGAATGGCAATCACAGCTCAAACTCACAATCATTCAGCCACAGAGTTTGTGTGACCTCATAGATGAGGGATGAAAACGGCACAGAGAGGAAGCAGCAGGAGCCAAGCCGAGCACCGGCGCCATCATCAACACCCCTCTTTAGACCGCAACAATCTGTTCAGGTGCAACACTTAATTCTTTTGTATCAAATCGATCTTTAATTCTGTTAAAAGGCCAAATAAGTAAAAATCAGACTGGGGACAAGAATGTGTAGAAGCCCAGTCCGTCACATAAAAGTGTGATTAGATGTGTCCAGCGTTTTACCTTGTGGATCATCAGGAAGACTGACGCTCTGGGACTGAAGGATCATGGGAATTCCATAATCTGTGATTTTCAGAACAAAACGTCCGTCCACCAAACAGTTTGTAGACTTCAGACGACCGTGAGTCAAACCTCGCAGGTGAAGATATTTCATCCCCTGAAGCAGCGACAGACCGTTAAGATGTGAGTCAGACCACAGAACCCAGACAAAGGTCACTGAAACTACCACATTATAAATACTTCACGGTAAATACAAAAGTAAAAGTACACAAAAGCAGGCCTGCTGAGTGAAGATGAGACTATGATAAACATGAGTTCTTCTGTAGGCATCAGTGTGAAAACGTAGATCAGGAGGTTTTATCTTTACTGAGCAGACGGACCAACAGAAGCTCCAGGAGGATGTAATAACAAATACATCCTCCTTACGATAAAACAGAGGACAGAACCTTGATGAGGTCCATGAGCAGGGAGGACTTGAACATCCAGTCCAGCCTCACGTTGCTGTCGGCCAGAAGGTCTGCCAGACTTCCTCTGGGACAGTGTTCCACCACCAGAGCCAAGATTCCCGAATCCATGAACAGACCCAGGTACAGGTTCAGGTTCTCATGACGCATCTCACGTAGCTGGACATCAGACAGAAAACAGAAACTATGATTCACTTCACAAATGTTCTCTTGCATCACTGTGAAGAGGAAACCAGAAACACAAAAAAGAATCGTTAGAAGAGGATTAAATGTGTGTAACTCTGTACTTTAGTTTACCTGCTGCGGTTAAGCGATGAGAAATATTTACATGATGGTAGTTATGAAATGTCCTGGCCCTGTTTGAAAGGTCAGAGTGTAAATGTAAAGTTATCCAGGACATGACTAGGAGTGTTGATAATTTAATGGAATGTGGGGGAAAGCACCAAGAACATCATGTTTATCTGTAAATATAGAACTCCTGGGTCGTGTATGGACCAGTTTAACAAGATGGTTTTGGTCTGTGGTGACTTAAACATAGACTTATAGAAAGTTAATGAACCAGTGAAAACAGCTGAATTTGTTAACACTATGTTTAGTTTGAGTCTCCATCCATTAATTGTAAAACCAAGTAGGATAACTAAAGATGCTGCAACATTAATTGATAATATTTTCATAAATGTGGTGGATGTAAACATGATTAGTGGATTGATGATGACTGATGTCGGTGATTATTTGCCTGTTTTTGCTGCGGTAGAAAAGGTGAATGCATCTAAAGTAGTAATGATACTAATATTAGTAAAATAGTACGAATAAAAACACCAGAGGAAATTGTGGCACTGAAGTCTGACTTAGCAAATTATGACTGGCAGGAAGTTTATATGGATGATACCAATCAATCGTACGATTCATTTTTGAAAACATTTTTGTATTTTTGCGATCGACATTGTCCAATGAGAGAATATAGATGCAATCAAAACAAGATTAAAAACCATGGATCACAAGAGGGCTAGAAAAAAATAGGCTCTATAGAAATGTTATCAAACACAGAACTATGGCAAATGAGGATAAATACAAACAAAATAAAAACAAATTGATCTCAATTATGAGATTGCAAAAAAAAAGAATTACTATGATAATCTACTGTTAAAACATAAACATAATATTAAGCCTATATGGTTCCAGAACTTCTAACCCAACATACATTAAAAATGATGAAAACGTAATTATAGAAAGTACTGAGGCAATCCCTAATGAGTTTAATGATTATTTTGTGAATATAGGTCCTAAACTAGCAAGTGAAATCAGGAATGTGGACCATAAAAAATGCTTTAATATAAAAAACTCAGTGTTTATTGGTGGGGTCAGTGAGAGTGGTGTTTTGGAATTGACTCATAAGTTTAAAAGTAAATCATCAACTGGTGGTAATGCAATGGACATGTCGCTAATAAAGGAAGTAATTAGTTATGTCATCAAACCATTTACTCACGTTTGTAATAAATCATTTCAAACGGGTATTTTTCCTGACAAGATGAAAAAACGGGGGATGAGGATCTAATTTCAAACTACAGACCTGTGTCAATACTACCTCAGTTTGCTAAAATACTTGAACAATTGTTTGCTAATAGATTCGATTCTTTTGTTGAGAAATACGATTTGTTGAGTGATCATCAAAATGGGTTTCAGGGAAACCGATCAACATCATCGGTAGTGATGGAATTTGTTGAAAATACAGCTATGGCAGTGGATAATAAACAATATGCTGTTGGGGTTTTATTGGTTTGCGTAAGGCATTTGACACAATCAACCATCCTTTGCTTCTGGATAAACTTATGAGTTAAATGTGCACTGTTACAGGAAAGTTCTGCTTTTTATTGTTTTCTATTCATTTATACAGTTTTAAGTTAAGCAGGAGTTGAGTTGAAAGAGATTTATTTTATTATGTTAATTTTGTTATTTGGCACTGAAAATAAACAGCTAAATAATAATTTGTTATCCATGTGTTCATATCACAAAAAATATGCATCTACTTAAATCAAGTTCAAGTCAAATAATTAAAAACAAAAGCTTCACACAAAAAGGGCTAAAAAATTCACCACGACCCCAGCGTCATTAGGAATCGTAGGATGGCCAAGGAAGGTCCTGCCTTTCTTGCCTCTGATTGGCTGGAAGGGCTCTCCTACGACAGCAAACCATCTTCCCTCACTGCAGGGTTTTTATGTCTGCAGCCAGATCTGGAGGAGTTTTTTTGAAGAACATGTGAACTTAGCTCTATTATAACTATCCTGTCCTGTTTACAACGAACCATTTTCAGTTTCTTTTATAAAAGAACCTGAAAATGTCAAATGTGAACTTGTTATAACTTAAGTCTTGGTGCATTTATCATGCTGTTGGATTGACTATATCTGTTGGCTCTGCATTTGGTTATCTTATTACTATAGGCTATGTTATGTCTTCACTTTCACAGGTTAAGGCTGTTTGAAAGTTAGGACACATCTCATCTGTTTAAATGTGTCATTTAATCTAAATTTAATTCAAAGCTGATTATGATTCAGACCTATTTTTCACCAGTTTTCATTATTCTAGAAGAAAAACAGACCTGCTGCACACAGCTGGGCAAAACAGGGCAGTTTTTATTATATTTCATACAAAGGTAAGGCACACATAGCCTATGTACTCCGCTAACATCAATGCCTGAGAGCCAGCAGATAAAAAGTCAATCCAACAGTGTGATAAATGCAACAAGATTTATTATAAGTTCACATTTTATGTATTTCAGTTGTTTTTATATATATATATAAAAGGAACAGAAAAAACATTTTCAAAACAGAACAAAATTGTTATTATATCGCTAAATTTGCATTTTCTTTGCCAAAAACTCTCCAAAACAGCTGTTCAGTTGGTGGCAGGAGGACAGTCTGGACTTTAGAGAGGGAAGACAGTTTGCTGCTAAATGAAACAGCCAATCATAGGAGAGCCCTTCTAGCCAATCAGAGGCGAGAAATGCGGGATCTTCCTGGGCCATCCCATAGACATTATAATTGAATTCAATGTCTATGGTCCCAATTATCAAGTGCGGAAGTTGACCACGCACCTTTTGCACCCTTAATCCGCACTTCACCCAAGCCTGCAGCGATGCGGACCTGGGTGAAGGGTATTACCCACAATCCATTGTTACGTGGGAATTTTGAGAAGGAGGTGGAGCAATGGGTCAAGTGCCTTTTCTGAAAACATGTATTTTCAGGTGATAGAAGTTCATTTTAAGACGGTTAATTATATTTATACATGCTCTGAATGTTTATAAATGTGGACAGCAATTAATTTAAATTTAATCAAATAAGTGTTTATTTGTTTGTTTGAAAGCTGTTAATAAAGATTTTTAAAAAAGCTCAAACAGCAACCGGCATCCCAGCATGCGTCACAATCGATGACGTAATGCTCAGTGTCCCAATTCGGCAATTATTTGCACACTTGTGTACTACGCACTCGAAGCCTTACTGTGCACTTCCTCTAAGCGCACTTCACAGACGGGTGTAGGGCGTAGTGCGAGTATTGAAATAGGGCCTTAATGTACTTAGGATTGGAACAGTACTTGGACCATCGTTGATGACGTTTCACAAGGACGGGAGTACAAAAGTACTGACAAGTACACATATTGAGAAACGGCCATAGTCCCTCCCTCCAGTGTGTTCTGGGTCTTCCTTTAGGTCTCCTGGATGTGCCTGGAAAACCTCACCAGGGAGGCGTCCAGGAGGCATCCTAACCAGATGCTCGAGCCACCTCAACTTTTGTAGGCGCACGTCTCAGCCTTCCCACGTACCCTAGCAGCAAAAGCACGGAATGTCTCATCGCGCTCCTGGCGAAGCTGAAGCAGTTCAGACCATAAAACACACGTGGCAACAGGTATCACCGCCAGAGAGCGCATGGCAGCCAGTAGAGCAGACAAAGGACCAGAAGCGGCATCAGCATTAGCTTTCAGCAGATTATCTCCCAGCTCTGGTCCGGCACATTGAAACAGCTGGAAAGGGGCCTGGGCGTCACCAATCCCCGAGCCAACACGGAAAACCTCCCAACGGCGAACGAAGATGTTCCACTCCTCAACAGACACGCCAATGTCCAGGTCGATCCAGCGCCGGGCCGGGCGCCACCGGGGCCCGGGCAGACGCCGCGAGCGCGGGCTGGCTCTGATGGGCGAGGCCGTGGTTCGACAGCAGAGCGATGGCGAGGGCCTCGGACACATCCTCGGTGATGAACGCACATGCAGGAACGGAGCATCTGACGACAACCATGGCTCCGTCATGAAGACGTTTGGTTCTGAGAATGTTCATAACGTTATTCATGTAGCTCACTGGTTGACTTCTATTTGTAAGTTTGTACACTTTGTTACACATTCGCTAAGCTGTTGACGCAATGTTATATGTTGTTTATATGCACGTTATTCCGCGCTGCATCAGAGTATGTTTATGAGCTTGAGCACATATGTTGTTTCACGTTGCCGTTAGCATTAGCTCATGTAGCTTTTATGTGTCGCTGCAGGGCTCCGTCATCTTTGTCATTAAAGTTGTCTGACATCGAGGAGTGTGTTTCTTCATGACGGAGCCAAATAGAAGTCAACCAGTGAGCTACATGAATAACGTTATGAACATTCTCAGAACCAAACTTCTCATCTCACCGGACGTGAACCTCCTCCCAAGGGTTTTACCACATTGACCCCTAGTGGCGAGTGGCAACCTCTGCACTTGATAGGACATACTTTAACATTTTTAAATTATCGGGCGAAATCTGTCATAAAGTTCATTATTTTCTGTAATGTACTGATAAACATTAGACTTTCATATATTTTAGATTCATTACACACAACTGAAGTAGTTCAAGCCGTTTATTGGTTTTAATATTGATGATTGTGGCATACAGCTCATGAAAACCCAAAATTCCTGTCTCAAAAAATTAGCATATCATGAAAAGGTTCTCTAAACGAGCTATTAACCTAATCATCTGAATCAACTAATTAACTCTAAACACCTGCAAACGATTCCTGAGGCTTTTAAAAACTCCCAGCCTGGTTCATGACTCAAAACCGCAATCATGGGTAAGACTGCCGACCTGACTGCTGTCCAGAAGGCTATCATTGACACCCTCAAGCAAGAGGGTAAGACACAGAAAGAAATTTCTGAACGAATAGGCTGTTCCCAGAGTGCTGTATCAAGGCACCTCAGTGGGAAGTCTGTGGGAAGGAAAAAGTGTGGCAGAAAACGCTGCACAATGAGAAGAGGTGACCGGACCCTGAGGAAGATTGTGGAGAAGGACCGATTCCAGACCTTGGGGGACCTGCGGAAGCAGTGGATTGAGTCTGGAGTGAAAACATCCAGAGCCACCGTGTACAGGCGTGTGCAGGAAATGGGCTACAGGTGCCGCATTCCCCAGGTCAAGCCACTTTTGAACCAGAAACGGCGGCAGAAGCGCCTGACCTGGGCTACAGTGAAGCAGCGCTGGCCTGTTGCTCAGTGGTCCAAAGTACTTTTTTCAGATGAAAGCAAATTTTGCATGTCATTCGGAAATCAAGGTGCCAGAGTCTGGAGGAAGACTGGGCAGAGGGAAATGCCAAAATGCCTGAAGTCCAGTGTCAAGTACCCACAGTCAGTGATGGTCTGGGGTGCCATGTCAGCTGCTGGTGTTGGTCCACTGTGTTTTATCAAGGGCAGGGTCAATGCAGCTAGCTATCAGGAGATGTTGGAGCACTTCATGCTTCCATCTGCTGAAAAGCTTTATGGAGATGAAGATTTCATTTTTCAGCACGACCTGGCACCTGCTCACAGTGCCAAAACCACTGGTAAATGGTTTACTGACCATGGTATTACTGTGCTCAATTGGCCTGCCAACTCTCCTGACCTGAACCCCATAGAGAATCTGTGGGATATTGTGAAGAGAAAGTTGAGAGACGCAAGACCCAACACTCTGGATGAGCTTAAGGCCGCTATCGAAGCATCCTGGGCCTCCATAACACCTCAGCAGTGCCACAGGCTGATTGCCTCCATGCCACGCCGCATTGAAGCAGTCATTTCTGCAAAAGGATTCCCGACCAAGTATTGAGTGCATAACTGAACATAATTATTTGAAGGTTGACCTTTTTTGTATTAAAAACACTTTTCTTTTATTGGTCGGTTGGAATATGCTAATTTTTTGAGATAGGAATTTTGGGTTTTCATGAGCTGTATGCCAAAATCATCAATATTAAAACCAATAAACGGCTTGAACTACTTCAGTTGTGTGTAATGAATCTAAAATATATGAAAGTCTAATGTTTATCAGTACATTACAGAAAATAATGAACTTTATCACAATATGCTAATTTTTTGAGAAGGACCTGTACCATATGAGACTATAAATAATTTGTTGGTTGGCTCCCAATAAGGAGCTTTATTATTATTATTATTTTTCTGCAAACAATACAAATAATTCACTCTGAAAATTCAATAAAACATGAGTGCTATTCACCTTNAATGGGAAGAACAGACTAGTTTTTAACTGTTCCTTTCGGTACCAGGGCCTCAACCTCAATGAGTGGCTTCTTCCTGGACCCACCTTAAGCCCCTCCCTCCTAGGTGTCCTGGTGCGCTTCAGGGAACACACTGTTGCCATTAGTGGAGATATACGTGGCATGTTCCACCAAGTGTTGCTTCTGCCTGAAGACAAGGCCCTGCTACGCTTCCTCTGGCGTGATGTAAAGAGTAGAGGTCCTCCTGTTGTGTTAGAGTGGCAGGTCCTGCCCTTTGGGACGACCTGCAGTCCCTGTTGTGCATCATTTGCCCTCCAAAAGCATGTCAGAATGCACAGCACCCCTGTTGAAGACATCCGGTCCTCGGTAGAGAGGAGCTTCTATGTGGATAACTGTCTTCAAAGCTTCCCATCCATCCAGGCAGCGACCCACATGATCGACCAGCTCAGAGCTGTGCTAGCAGCCGGAGGATTTGATATTCGGCACTGGGCCAGTAATACACCCAAAGTTATAAGTCACCTACCACCTGAAGCCAGATCCCCTAAACTGGAGCTATGGCTTTCCCAGGACAAAGCAGAAGCGCAGAAGTCTACTCTAGGATTAAGTTGGAACTGCAGCACTGATCACCTTGGCTTCAAGCACAGACCTGTCTCCTTCAGCGTCCTTACCATGAGGACCATCTACCGGGTGTTAGCGACACAATATGACCCGCTAGGTGCCCTCTTGCCCTTTACCACCCGAGCAAAAGTGATAGTATAGCAGTTGTGGGACAAGACCAGGGGTTGGGACGACCCCGCCTTGCCTGATCATCTACTACAGGCATGGAAAGAGTGGGAAGCAGACCTCCAACACCTGCCACAAATAACCATCCCAAGGTGCTACACCCCCGCATACATGGATAACCCCCAGGTAACCCATGAGGTACACATCTTCTCGGATGCGTTGGAGAGAGCATATGGGTCTGTGGCCTACCTCCGCTCTATGGGACCCGATGGACATGTCAACGTTTCATTCCTACTAGCAAGATCACGCGTAGCACCACGGAAGCAGCAATCCATACCCAGACTGGAGCTGTGTGCCGCCCTTACCGGAGCACAACTGGCGAAGCTACTAACCAACGAGCTCACCCTGCCCATACAAGAGGTGACATGTTGGTCAGACTCTACTACGGTCCTCCACTGGTTACGTTCTGAGTCCTGTCATTTCAAGGTGTTTGTCGACACACGGGTGGCCGAGATTCAGGAACTCACCAAGAGGGAGGCATGGCGGTATGTAGGATCAAAACAAAACCCTGCAGACGACCTCACTCGAGGCCAGAAGTTGAAGGACCTATGTGGACCAAACCGCTGGTTCCAGGGACCTCCTTTCCTGCTACAGCCCCTCAGTGAATGGCCTTTGAACCCATCTGCACCTGTGCCTCACGATGACTGTGAACTAAAGAAGGGGGCCTTTTGTGGCATTACCACCTCCCCTTCATTAGCAGATGGGAAAGAGTATCGCAGTTGGCAGGAGCAAGTCGAGGCTACGGCGGAACAGCTCCACAAAGACTCTAACCAGACGGGCCACCCCCCTGCTGAGACCTACCGTGAGGCAGAGCGTCAAGTCTTTCAGCAGGCTCAGATGGATAGTTTTCCCGAAGACTACCATCTTTTACAGACGGGTAAAGCTCTGCAGCGCCACAGCAGGTTGCTTTACTGTCCCCAGAGTTTGAGGATTCCAGCCAGCTTATCCGGGTAGGAGGTCGTCTGCGGCGTAGCAGAACTCTTAGTGCAGAGGTGGTGCACCCCATTGTCTTAGACCCCAAGCACAAACGTTGCCAGCTACTGATTAAAGACTATGATGACAGACTGCATCATCCTGGGCCCGAAAGAGTCTATGCAGAGCTACGTAGGAAGGTGTGGGTCCTCAGAGGTCGTGAGGCCATAAAGAAACACCAACGCCGATGCATAGAGTGCTGTAAACTTAAAGCCAAACCCAGCAGCCAGAAAATGGTAGACCTGCCTCCAGCCCGACTGCGATTATTCAAACCGGCATTCCACTCCACAGGACTGGATTGCTTTGGCCCCCTTACAGTACATGGGGCCTACTTTTCAAGTGCCTCACCACCAGAGCCGTGCACTTGGAGGTGCTCACGTCCATTGACAGCGATGCATTCCTTATGGCCTTGAGAAGGTTTCTTGCCCGCCGTGGCACGCCACTCGAGCTGTATTCGGACAATGGCACCAACTTCCACGGGGGGCAGAAGGAACTGGAGACCAGCTTTAACCAGCTCAATCCACAGCTGCAAGAAATCCTAGCTTAACAGCAGATCCACTTCAACTACAATCCCCCGGCCGCACCGCATTTTGGAGGAGTGTGGGAAAGGGAGATCCGATCCGTTAAGACAGCACTACGCGCTACCCTGGGAGCAGAGACTGTTACGGAGGAGGTTCTGACCACCGTTCTTGTCGAAATAGAAGCTACCCTAAACTCCAAGCCCCTTGGCTATGTATCATCGGACCCGTCAGATCTTGACCCGGTGACCCCAAATTGCCTCTTGATGGGGCGGCNTTGGAGCACTTCATGCTTCCATCTGCTGAAAAGCTTTATGGAGATGAAGATTTCATTTTTCAGCACGACCTGGCACCTGCTCACAGTGCCAAAACCACTGGTAAATGGTTTACTGACCATGGTATTACTGTGCTCAATTGGCCTGCCAACTCTCCTGACCTGAACCCCATAGAGAATCTGTGGGATATTGTGAAGAGAAAGTTGAGAGACGCAAGACCCAACACTCTGGATGAGCTTAAGGCCGCTATCGAAGCATCCTGGGCCTCCATAACACCTCAGCAGTGCCACAGGCTGATTGCCTCCATGCCACGCCGCATTGAAGCAGTCATTTCTGCAAAAGGATTCCCGACCAAGTATTGAGTGCATAACTGAACATAATTATTTGAAGGTTGACCTTTTTTGTATAAAAACACTTTTCTTTTATTGGTCGGTTGGAATATGCTAATTTTTTGAGATAGGAATTTGGGGTTTTCATGAGCTGTATGCCACAATCATCAATATTACACCAATAAACGGCTTGAACTACTTCAGTTGTGTGTAACGAATCTAAAATATATGAAAGTCTAATGTTTATCAGTACATTACAGAAAATAATGAACTTTATCACAATATGCTAATTTTTTGAGAAGGACCTGTATATGATATCTATGACCAACGTTACCAATGCCTTCCTTATCAGAGATCAGTGGACTTTCTTTAAAAGGCAGCTTAAAACTTATCTTTTTACGTTGCTCGTGTTTTCTATGATTTTAAGATGCTTTGGTGTTTTTTTATTTAGAAAGCTAACATAACGTTGTACTAACTAATCTACAGTGTTTTTCTGTCATTAAGGTGTTTGAATTGCTCTTAGTCTGACCCCTGTCCTGACACCAGTTTGCTACGAGAGACTCCGGTAGAGGAAACTCCCATAACTACATAAACCTCAGGTTCACAGAGGTACGCAAACCCCTTCACCACGATAAGGTGGCAATTCATCGAAGGGGATTTTTCTATTTTATTTTATTTATTTTATATTTAATTTAATATATTATTTTGTTTTTTATACCATTTTAGATTTTATTTTATATTTAATTAAAAAAAACCTTTTTTTATTTTATTTATTTAATTTTATGTATTCTTTAATTTTAATTCATTTTTAAAATTTAATTACTTTTTTATTATTTTAAATTTTTTGTGATGCAGTTTTCAGTGAGGAATCCTAATAAAGTTCAAAAATAATTTCCTGAATTGATGCTTTTTCAGCATCACGTCATTTTCTTCTTTTACGCATTTTCTTTTTGACATTTTCCTCTCCCACTATTTGAAACGACAGGTCTGATAACAGAAGACTGAACCTGTTTTCTGTATCAAACTCGTTTACTAATTCAGGAAACGAGAGGTTGATCAGTTCGTCCTGTTCAGCTGTCGTTTGAGAATCAGACAGGTTAACTCGTTTGTCACGATTCTTCTTCTTTTTGCGGGAACTCTCTTTAGGAGGAACGTTTATTTCCTCTGGGTCCTCGACTGCTTGAGTTTCTGGCGTTTCACTGACTTCCAGAGTAACATCAATCATTTCTGCGTCATTATTGAAAACTTGCAGGATTTCGTCCTCTTCTTCACTATCTGAAGTCATGACGTAATTTTCCTCATCAATATTTATAATTTGCATCATTTCAGTGTCATTAAGAGGAACATTTATTTCCTCTGGTTCCTGATTTGCTTCAATTTGAGGGATTTCAGTCACTTCCGACGTAACGTCTGATGAACATCCGTTATCCTCTGCTAAATCGTTAACAATATGCTGGATTTCATCATCTTTTCCAGTCTGTGATGTAAAAAGACTATTTTCCTCTTGAATTATCACCAGTTGCAACGTTTCTGGTGTCGACGCAGTTTGTGATGAGGAATTGTTTGAGTCAGAATTGATTCCCGGAGCTGATTCTGGGATGGATTCCTTGTCAGCGTCACGTCCTTTCCTTCTTCTACGTGATTTCTTTTTGACGCCAACATTTTCCTCTCCCACTATTTCAAACGACAGGTCTGATAACAGAAGACTGAACCTGTTTTCTGTATCAAACTCGTTTACTAATTCAGGAAACGAGAGGTTGATCAGTTCATCCTGTTCAGCTGCTGTTTGAGAATCAGACAGGTTAACTCGTTTGTCGCGATTCTTCCTCTTTTTGCGGGAACTCTCCTTAGGAAGAACGTTTATTTCCTCTGGTTCCTCGACTCTTAGATTTTCAGGTGTTCCGCTGACTTCAGTGGTAAAATCTGATGATGGACAGTCATTATTTCCTGCATCATCATTCCCACTTTGCAGGATTTCATCATCTTCTTGAGTAATTGATGTAAAAACATCATTTTCCTCATAAATGATGACAATTTGCATCGTTTCCGTCGGCTTAGGAGGAACGTTTTCTTTCTTTGGTTCCTCTGCTGTAACACTTTCAGGCGTCTCCGTCACTTCCGAAGTAAAATCTGGTGATGGACAGCCATTATTTCCTGCATCATCAATCACACTATGCAGGATTTTGTCCTCTTTTTGAGTATTTGTTGCCATGACATCATTTTCCTCATTAATGATCACAGTTTGCAACATTTCTGGAGTTGATGCTGTTTGTGATGAGGAATTGATTCCTGGAGCTGACTCTGGGATGGATTTATTGTCAGCGTCACGTCCTTTCCTTCTTCTACGTGATTTCTTTTGGACGCCAACATTTTCCTCTCCCACTATTTTGAAAGACAGGTCTGATAACAGAAGACTGAACCTGTTTTCTGTATCAAACTCGTTTACTAATTCAGGAAACGAGAGGTTGATCAGTTCATCCTGTTCAGCTGCCGTTTGAGAATCAGACAGGTTAACGCGTTTGTCACGATTCTTCTTCTTTTTGCGGGAACTCTCTTTAGGAGGAACGTTTATTTCCTCTGGGTCCTCGACTGCTTGAGTTTCTGGCGTTTCACTGACTTCCAGAGTAACATCAATCATTTCTGCGTCATTCTTCAAAACTTGCAGGATTTCGTCCTCTTCTTCACTATCTGAAGTCATGGTGTAATTTTCCTCATCAATATTTATAATTTGCATCATTTCAGTGTCATTAGGAGGAACATTTATTTCCTCTGGTTCCTGATTTGCTTCAATTTGAGGGATTTCAGTCACTTCCGACGTAAAGTCTGATGAACATCCGTTATCTTCTGCTAAATTGTTCACAGTATGCTGGATTTCATCATCTTTTTCCATCTGTGGTGTAAAAAGACTATTTTCTTCTTGAATTATCACCACTTGTAACAATTCTGGCGTTGACGCAGTTTGTGATGAGGAATTGTTTGAGACAGAATTGATTCCCGGAGCTGATTCTGGGATGGATTCCTTGTCAGCGCCACGTCGTTTCCTTCTTCTAAGGGATTTCTTTTGGACGCCAACATTTATCAGGTCTGTTAACAGAACACTGAACCTGCCTCCTTTTTCAAACTCGTTTACTGATTCAGGAAGCGAGAGTTTGATCTTGTTGTTCTGTTTAGCTGCCGTTGGAGAATCAGCAAAGTGAACTCGTTTGTCACAATTCTTGCTGAGAGAACTCTTTTTAGGAAGAACGTTTATTCCCTCTGGTTCCTCGACTGCACGAGTTTCAGGCATTTCTGTCTTGTCTGAAGTTAATTCTACATGTTTAAAACCATTTACTGCAGAATCCTTCACACTTTGCAGGATTTCCTCATCTGATTCAGTGTCTGAAGAAACGTCGACTGTCTCTGGTTCCTCCAGTGCCAGTAGAAAGTCCATCATTGGAATATCTTCCAAATCATAGTTCACTGAAAAAACACCATCCTTTTCTTTCTCATTGATTGAAATGTCTGGCATTTCGTCATCTTTTCCAGTCTGTGGTGTAAAAAGACTATTTTTCTCTTCAATTATCACCACTTGTAACAATTCTGGCGTTGACGCAGTTTGTGATGAGGAACTGTTTGTGTCAGAATTGAATTCCTGGGCTGACTCTGGGATGGATTCCTTGTCAGCGTCACGTCGTTTCCTTCTTCTAAGGGATTTCTTTTGGACGCCAACTTTTATCAGGTCTGTTAACAGAACACTGAACCTGCCTCCTTTTTCAAACTCGTTTACTGATTCAGGAAGCGATAGTTTGATCTTGTTGTTCTGTTTAGCTGTCGTTGGAGAATCAGCAAAGTGAACTCGTTTGTCACAATTCTTGCTGAGAGAACTCTTTTTAGGAAGAACGTTTATTCCCTCTGGTTCCTCGACTGCACGAGTTTCAGGCATTTCTGTCTTGTCTGAAGTTAATTCTACATGTTTAAAACCATTTACTGCAGAATCCTTCACACTTTGCAGGATTTCCTCATCTGATTCAGTGTCTGAAGAAACGTCGACTGTCTCTGGTTCCTCCAGTGCCAGTAGAAAGTCCATCATTGGAATATCTTCCAAATCATAGTTCACTGAAAAAACACCATCCTTTTCTTTGTCATTGATTGAAATGTCTGGCATTTCGTCATCAATTGGAGTCTCTGATGCATTTTCTGCCTCAACAATCCCTGTTTGGGCAGTTTCACAGACTGAGGGAGTTTCAGGAACCAAGACGACACTTTCTAATGAACAAATTTCTGTCTGAATGGAGACATCTTCTGTCCTTGTCTCAGTCTGAATATAAACAGTTCTTGTGTCTTTTTTCAATAAAGTCTCTGTTAATTTCGTATTTATGTCCTCCTGTTCCCTCAGTTTGTTCGCTAAATAAACAATTGTGGCGTTTTTATTCTCCAGTTCTTTCAGAATTGCGTCTAAATCCATGACGATTTCATTGACCAGAGTTGCCCTGGAGTCAGATCTTGTTTCTCGCTCTCGGAAACTGCAGCTGGAATCTTCTAGCTTGCCTGTAAATCCTTGTTTATTTTCATAATTCATGTTTTTCTCGTCATAAATTGGGTCGTAAGGATACATGACGATTCCCACGTCTGGTAATTCACCCAGTTCTTTTTCCACCAAATCTCCCCACAGACACGAATCTTCACTACTTTCTACGGTACAAAGAGATTGCATCTGTTGGCTGTTGGCTACACAAGTGTTTTCAACCATGTTGAAAGTAAAATGGTTCACAGTTGGAAGAGATGTTTACTGCTCGATGGTCCAAACGTTATGACTGAACTTCAGTCAGGGAGCTCCTTATATAGACGTGTGATGACATCATGCTAGAGTTCTAGAACAGGGCTCTAGGCTCCGCCCACTTGCTTAATATCAAGTGGGCGGAGCCTAGAGCATGTATTCTATCATGTTTGTTACTGCCTTTCACCTCACATGCCCTTTCAATGAAAAAACGTTAGCAGAGCTTTTTACCACCAAAGACTTCAGTCAACCCTTGGAATAAATATTCTGAAGAGAATTTTTGTGTTTTTATTCATCATTAAACTGGAGTAGGCGGAGCTTAAAATGTTTTGAAGCCAGCCACTAGGGGGCATTTTCTGTTAATATTTATGGCTTTGATTTAATATTTATGGCTTTGAAAACCCCCCTCCCCCCATGTGTGTGTGTGTGTGTGTGTGTGTGTGTATGTGTGTGTGTAGGTTTTGGTCAAATCTGGATCAACAAGTACAAAAGAACATTTGAGAATCTGATTCTAGGATAGTTGTGATGGTGTAAACACAGGTATGGGTAAGGATGTTCCTCCATCCATCCATATTCATCCGTTTATCCTGGGTCGGGTCGCGGGGGCAGTAACCTAAGCAAAGAGGCCCAGACCTCCCTCTCCCCAGCTACTGGGGCCATCTCCTCCGGGGGAATCCCAAGGTGTTCCCTGGCCAGCCGAGAGACATAGGCCGTTTCTCAATACTCAAGGACGCTAGTACGTTCTTGTGTACTTGACAAGTGTGTTCTTGCCTAGAACACCAGAAAGTCCGTTCTGCCGAGTACGGGAGGACGAGGACGGCATTTGGAACAAGCGTACTTCTTTGCGTCACGGTAACAAGCGCTGCTTGTTGCTACGGTAAAAAAAATGACCTGACATAAAAATAAAAGTCTAGTCTGTTCTTTAAATGACAAAAAAACAATGAAAACATATTATTTGTATTATATTTGGTCCACTTTTCATCAAAACTGATAAAATATCAGCATTTCCTGCGGTTAAATGAAGAAAAAAAGTGTTTTTTCATCAAAACAAAGCAATGATGCTTTTATTTTGATAGTGGGTTAGCGCATTAGCATTTTGAGGGATCGTGAAGAGTCTGAAAGAAGAAAAAAAACAAATACACAGCAAATTTTACAGGTTATACGCAATTATTTACAATAACAGGCAACTTTATATTGATTTATTTGTATTTCTGATATAAAACACAACAGTTATAAGCTTTCTCCTCTGCCGTTCGGAGTATAATGGTTAGCGGCGCAATGCATTATGGGAAACTTTGTTGTCCCAAGTCCGCAGAAGGATGCATCAGTGCATCCTCAATACAATGGGCGGAGCAAGAACATATCCAGGAACTTTGAGCGTACTTGCCATTATGGCCCAATCCCAATACTCGCACTTGCACCCTTGCGCCCTTCAATTGCGCGTTCCCGGCCAGTGGTGCGAGTGCGTAGGGTGTCCCAATCATAGACATTATAATTGATAGACCCCCTATTGGCCGCTCGGGTACAGGAAATGCGGCCGCCATCTTAGATCGGTTGGGCTTCCGGCAGACTTGAACCATAACAGCAGCAGTAAACATGATGCCTGAGCTCTGTGCGGTTTATTCTTGCTCTAATCGGCGGACTATTGAGACCATGGCTCGGGGGATAACTTTTCACAAGTAAGTTTGAGCACTTTTGTTGTTTGTATTTTGTAAATATAACTTTGTTGTACTCAGTGTTAATTTTGACAAGAAATTTTAATTTAGTTTTAGTCTTAGTCTTTTGACTAAAATTATTTTTAATTTTAGTCACAATTTAGTCGTCCAATTAGTTTTTATTTTAGTCTTATTTTAGTCGACTAAAATTGCTTTCAATTTTAGTCGACTAAAATAAGGCTAAAATTAAAACACGTGTATTTTTCTTCTGATGCAATAATTTTTCTACTTGTGTAAAGGAAATGTTTACTACACCCATTTGAAGCTGTAAATAAATATGTAAAAATCACATTTTACATTTTGGATCAATAAAACTCTACATTTATAATTGTTTTAATAACAATAATAATGGAAAATACCTAATTTAACACTGACAGTTTGAAATTGTGCCTCTCAGTATTAATAAAATAAAAAAAAACTCTGTATAATGTGCAGTAATATGACAAGAAATGACATCATACCATCAAAACATTAAAATGTGTTACTCTTATAACACAAAGAGGTAAACTAAAGGTAAGAATTGTTTTCTTAGACTGTGCTTAGACTGATTTATCAAGGTGGGACACCTGAACGTTTCTCCTCAAAAACACCGCTAGAACACCGAACACTGATCATATCGGCCGTACCAGCGCCAAGAAAAGAAAAATGATTAGACAACAAGATGCGCAGCGCGCTGACCCTGCGTGAACTCGGTTCGGTGCCGCAGCTCAAACCGAACGGCACCAGCAGTAATGTGCTGACCACTCCCACCCCGCCTCCGCTCGCTGCTAACAACACCGTAACACTTTTAAAACCAGGGGAAACTCCAGGTGTGTACTCACCAAGCAAATACGTCTCACATGGTCACATTTGAAGCTTTTCTTTCCAGCCGCGGACATTTTATCCCTTCAGACATAACTTTTACCGGCATAAACATCTTATGTTTGCTTACCGCTAGCTTTTTCAAACAACAGTCGGCTCCAGACTCTGATTGGTTCTTTTCTTATTTAGTCCCGCCTATTCGATTTGATGATTGGTTATTTTTTCCGGTCGCCCATCCTTTCCGTTTTCTCATTGACTGAAATGTCTGGCATTTCGTCATCTATTGGAGTCTCTAATGAATTTTCTGCCTCAACAGTCCCTGTTTGGGCAGTTTCAGAGACTGAGGGAGTTTCAGGAACCAAGACAACACTTTCTAATGAACACATTTCTGTCTGAATGGAGACATCTTCTGTCCTGGTCTCAGTCTGAATATAAACAGTTCTTGTGTCTTTTTTCAATAAAGTCTCTGTTAATTTCTTATTTATTTCCTCCTGTTCCCTCAGTTTGTTCGCCAAATAAACAATTGTTGCGTTTTTATTCTCCAGTTCTTTCAGAATTGCGTCTAAATCCATGACGATTTCATTGACCAGAGTTGCCCTGGAGTCAGATCTTGTTTCTCGCTCTCGGAAACTGCAGCTGGAATCTTCTAGCTTGCCTGTAAATCCTTGTTCATTTTCATAATTTATGTTTTCCTCGTCATAAATTGGGTCGTAAGGATACATGACGATTCCCAAGTCTGGTAATTCACCCAGTTCTTTTTCCACCAAATCGCCCCACAGACTCGAATCTTCACTACTCTCTACGGTACAAAGAGATTGCATCTGTTGGCTGTTGGCTACACAAGTGGTTTCAACCATGTTGAAAGTAAAATGGTTCTCAGTTGGAAGAGATGTTTACTGCTCGATGGTCCAAACGTTATGACTGAACTTCAGTCAGGTAAATCCTTTTATAGACGTGTGATGACATCATGCTAGAGTTCTAGAACAGGGCTGGGCTCTAGGCTCCGCCCACTTGCTTCATATTAATGTATTCTATCATGTTTGTTACTGCCTTTCACCTCACATGCCCTTTCAATGAAAAAACGTTAGCAGAGCTTTTTACCACCAAAGACTTCAGTCAATCCTTGGAATAAATATTCTGAAGAGAATTTTTGTGTTTTTATTCCTCATTAGACTGGAGTAGGCGGAGCTTAAAATGTTTTGAAGCCAGCAACTAGGGGGCATTTTCTGTTAATATTTATGGCTTTGAAAACCCCCCTCCCCCCATGTATGTGTGTGTGTGTGTGTGTGTGTGTGTGTGTGTGTGTGTGTGTGTGTGTGTGTGTGTGTGTGTGTGTGTGTGTGTGTGTGTGTGTGTGTGTGTGTGTGTGTAGGTTTTGGTCAAATCTGGATCAACAAGTACAAAAGAACATTTGAGAATCTGATTCTAGGATAGTTGTGATGGTGTAAACACAGATATTCTTATCCTGGGTCGGGTCGCGGGGGCAGTAACCTAAGCAAAGAGGCCCAGACCTCCCTCTCCCCAGCCACTGGGGCCATCTCCTCCGGGGGAATCCCAAGGTGTTCCCTGGCCAGCCGAGAGACATAGGCCGTTTCTCAATACTCAAGGACGCAAGTACGTTCTTGTGTACTTGACAAGTGTGTTCTTGCCTAGGACACCAGGAAGTCCGTTCTGCCGAGAACTGGAGGACGAGGACGGCATTTGGAACAAGCGTACTTCTTTGCGTCACGGTAACAAGCGCTGCTTGTTGCTACGGTAAAAAAAAACGACCTGACATAAAAATAAAAGTCTAGTCTGTTCCTTAAATGACAAAAAAACAATGAAAACGTATTATTTGTATTATATTTGGTCCACTTTTCATCAAAACTGATAAAATATCAGCATTTCCTGCGGTTAAATGAAGAAAAAAAGTGTTTTTTCATCAAAACAAAGCAATGATGCTTTTATTTTGATAGTGGGTTAGCGCATTAGCATTTTGAGGGATCATGAAGAGTCTGAAAGAAGAAAAAAACAAATACACAGCAAATTTTACAGGTTATACGCAATTATTTACAATAACAGGCAACTTTATATTGATTTNCCAGGTGTGTACTCACCAAGCAAATATGTCTCAGATGGTCACATTTGAAGCTTTTCCTTCCAGCCGCGGACATTTTATCCCTTCAGACATAACTTTTACCGGCATAAACATCTTATGTTTGCTTACCGCTAGCTTTTTCAAACAGCCGGCTCCAGACTCTGATTGGTTCTTTTCTTATTTAGTCCCGCCTATTCGATTTGATGATTGGTTATTTTTTCCGGTCGCCCATCCTTTCCGTTTTCTGATTGGATTTTCGTTTCTGTCAATTTTCGTTGTCGTTTCTTATTCGTCAACGAAAATGTCGGTCAATATTCGTTATAATTTAGTCTTTTTTGGCGTGTATATTTTCGTTTTTGTTTAGTTTTAGTCCGCAAAAATTCATTCGTCACGAAAAAAAAAACGAAAATAATTCGTCAACGAAATTAACACTGGTTGTACTATATTTGTGTCCACCAGCAGCACCTCCTAGTTAGCTAACGTTAGCTACATGTTTACTGCTGGTGTTCCCCTGACAATGAAGGCTAAATGAGACTATTAATTATTTATTCCAAAACACTGACTTAGGTTACAGCTGACACAAGAATGCTGCTGTAGAAATCAAACAAATCTTTCTGGTATCAGATAGCTCATGTCTCTAAGCCTCCCCTCTGACTGGAGAATAGTTAGCTAACATGCTGAAGAGTTTTGCTGTGCAGAACTTTTTTCTGGTTTTACCCTTTGATGAGTTTTAGTTCATTATCAATAGAAATGCAGTTTTTAGGTTAAAGAAAGGTTCTAAAGGTTCTTAAAGAAGTAAACAGAATAGTAGTAATAACACAAGATGAATTAAGAAAATAGCATTGACCTCCTTTGTACAATATTGGTAGACACTAATCTGCAAATTGCATGTTTTTGTTTTCTAGGTTTTCCCACAAAAGATGTGAGGAAGAAGTGTGAGGCTTCCTGCAGCTGATTTATTATGATTAGAACTGGGCTGTGTCAGATGGAGTTTGTTTCATCTTCAGCTTCCTGGTTCTCCTTCAAACAGTAAGTGTATCATAAGGCCATCAGCATTCATAAATGTACATATCCTTTTATCAGTTACAAGGCAGAGTGTAATACTTATCCCCCCTACATACCTTGTGTTGATAATATTTGTCAAAAATTAATTAATTTTAATAAACGTCCTAAGAATCATATCTAGGTGCCCCAGAGTTTTCACAGCACCAGAGGCCCCCTGATGTAAACTGAGAACCACAGGTGTGTACTATAAACAGTATATTATTGTCAAACATTATGCTTGTTTGTTTTAACCAGAAAAGTGCAAAACTACATCCAGAAGAGCCAAAGAGAGCCTGTCTGTGACCTCCCAGACAATAACCTCAGCCTGATGATGTGAGTATTTAAACATCATAACACTAACCCTAACCTAAACCAAAAGCGTGTTCACACCATACCTCTAAAACCATGTTTTAGGGTATTTTGTCATTGTGTGGCCCAGCCAAATGTCCCCACAATGTGGAAATGTCCACACGCTACACACTTAAAATTTGTTCACTTCAGCATATAACAAGTACCTCAGAGAGACTCTATTTTTGCCCCTCCCACTCCACTCACAATACAAAGCAAATCTTAATGTTGTCCAATTTTTGAAAATTACTTATGCAAATATATTAAATATGTTTCTATTCCTTTACAGGAGGCTGTGATTGGTGGATGATGAGGCTGGGCTGGGCCAGAAAAACCAAACTAAACACAAATGTGTAGCTGTCATGCTGGATGCCACGGCCGTCAGACTTGATTATTTAAATTGTTATCTATAAGAATTATATTGTATATATTAATAGTTTATTAAAATGGCTGAGTAGTACTTTCTGCTTCTCTTTCATATATTAAGTGTGTTTTTTATAAATACCTACCACAGATCTCACACTTGGTATATAGTCCTTTTTGAATTATTTTGATTCTCATTGTTTGACTGATTTTTATGTGTTTGATCCTTTTTTTCTATAGGTTTTGTCACTAGGGGGTGGATAAGAGTCCCATATGTACCCACAGCAAACCCATTATGATTAAAAACGCTCAAACATGTGTCCTGTATCAGAGCTACATGTGTGAAGTTTACAGAGAAAAAAACTGCATCAAAATCGGTTCAGTATTCAAGGAGTTATGGTTGATTTAACATGCTGACACTTCAATGTCTCTGCAAAGGGAGGGGGGGCGCGACCAATCCAAGATGGCGGCGCCACCGCTCGTCAGTGCCCATAGGCAATAGCGGCCACGAGGGGTCTATCAATGTCTATGGGCCATCCTAGGATTCCAAATCACGTGTCCACAGTAAAGCCTAATTCATACTTCTGCGTCGGTACGGAGACACGCAGCGCCATTTGACTCTCGGACGGGCTCGCGGACGGTGACGGAGACATGCCCCCAAAAATCACTGTCCGTAGAGAGCCACGGAGGGCGCAAGCCTGTGATTGGTCAGGACGCCGCTTCATTGAAACACGTCAATAGCGCCGCCATTGCCGACTCAAAAAATAAAGAGCGCTGAAGATATTTAGCGGCAGACACGGAGCAGATTGAAGAACGCCTCGCGGAAAAAGTTCGAAAATATGAAAGTTTATTCACCTGTGACTGAAGGAGTACAAAGATACGCAGCAAGCGTTTTATTCATGGACGGAAATGACGAGAAACGTAGGTTTAGAGGTGCCGACCGCATGAAGAGGTGGAGGAGAATGAGGGACAAATTCATCCATATTAAATAGTCTCTAAAATACATTAAAACAATGTAAACACAGTAGTAAATACACTATCGTAGACCGCATACATGACTGTAATGGTGGCAGTATACCCCAGAAAAGTGCTACGCCCTCTCCCCAGCCAATGGAGAAGTAGAAACATAAAACGTCTCTGTCAACTCGTATGCGTCTATAGCCCGCGGAGCTGACGGAGAAGTACAACTCAGCCTTAACATTCTCAAAGTCACGCCGCCAAAAGAAAATAATTACCACCCGATCGTTCATGGTCATATTCTCTGGTACTTTCTCTTTTATTCGTGCCTGACGCGCTCTGCCTCAGCATAGCTCAGAATCGGTGCCCTGGTGATTCACCTCACTCAGCGCCTTTAAGATACAGAGTTCAGACACTCCCATAGGCTTCAATAGAAAGAATGGAACGTGGAAGTAACGTCGGCCATGGAGCTCCCAATAGTTCAAAACACTAATAGTTCCACCATTGGCCGCTGTTGATTCTCGGTGTTTCGGAGTGTTTTTCTCTGGTAAGTTGATGAAATTACAACATGTTGGCACTGTGAAGCATTAGCTGACTGTCTCGAACCAAAATAAGTCAATAATGATTTTTAATGTAGTCAGTTTTAGTTAATTAATCGTGTTAAATCTAGTAACAGCATATGTAGAAATGAAAATCCCCATAAATGACACTAAAATAGACACAAATCTGATTGAGGACCTAAATTTACTAGCTTGGGTCAGACCCAAAGGCAGAGGTTCTGATTCTGGGAGGTATAAACACACTCAGTCCTAGTAATAGCAGTAGTGAGCACCCAGGGAGTATTCTTTTTGCTCCCCTTCACACTGATACTCTGTTAGTTTTAGTACCAGCTTCACTGCTGTAGTTTTGGTCTGCTTCAATCATCCAAGCTTTAGTAATTCCCTGCAACCCTGTAGTTGATTGTAATTCCTGGTTAGCCCTCTTATCTCCTCAAAGCATTGACCTTCTGTTAGTTTTCTAGTTTTAGTCTTCAGGGTTTTATTCCATTGTTCATTTTTGTGTTTTGCCTGCTCTTGCTGCTGTAAAGCACACTGAGTTGCCTTTGTGTGGGAAATGTGCTATATCAATGAAGCTGCCTTGTCTTGTCTGACAGAATCAGCATTCCAGTGGGAGTAAGGACAGGACCAGGAACACTAACTGGTTCCAGTTGGATGAGTAGAGGATGATCTAGGAAGATAGAAGATCGTGACCAGGAATGAATGAACTGAGTAGCGAACAGGTTAGTGGATCTTCCTTACGGGAAGTTCTGTGGTCACATCGAGAAGGATACGGCTGCAGACCCGGAGACCGCAGAGCAGATTCACACCTGCTCTCTGGGTCTATAGGTCTATAGCTCTCTGGGTCTATAGGTCTATGGGTCTATAGGTCTATAGCTCTCTGGGTCTATAGGTCTATGGGTCTATAGCTCTCTGGGTCTATAGGTCTATGGGTCTATAGGTCTCTGGGTCTATAGGTCTATGGGTCTATAGGTCTCTGGGTCTATAGGTCTATGGGTCTATAGGTCTCTGGGTCTATAGGTCTTTTGCTCTCTGGGTCTATAGGTCTCTGGGTCTATAGGTCTATAACTCTCTGGGTCTATAGGTCTTTTGCTCTCTGGGTCTATAGGTCTCTGGGTCTATAGGTCTAAAACTCTCTGGGTCTATAGGTCTTTTGCTCTCTGGGTCTATAGGTCTATGGGTCTATAGCTCTCTGGGTCTATAGGTCTATGGGTCTATAGGTCTCTGGGTCTATAGGTCTTTTGCTCTCTGGGTCTATAGCTCTCTGGGTCTATAGGTCTATAGCTCTCTGGGTCTATAGGTCTCTGGGTCTATAGGTCTTTTGCTCTCTGGGTCTATAGGTCTATGGGTCTATAGCTCTCTGGGTCTATAGGTCTATGGGTCTATAGGTCTTTTGCTCTCTGGGTCTATAGCTCTCTGGGTCTATAGGTCTATAGCTCTCTGGGTCTATAGTTCTATAGCTCTCTGGGTCTATAGCTCTCTGGGTCTATAGGTCTATAGCTCTCTGGGTCTATAGCTCTCTGGGTCTATAGGTCTATAGCTCTCTGGGTCTATAGGCCACGTCTTCCTTGTTGCTCACTAGCTGTGATGTGATTGGATGTAAACATCCGCCCATTTAGCTCCTGATGAGATGATGATAGCTTCAACGCACCTCGCTGCTGAATTAAAGTAACGCTCTGCATCAGTAACGGAAACATCATTATAACGACGGAGAAAGTCATTCATTTGATTACACGTTACTGAAAAAACCAACTTCGTTCATTTTAACCCTGTTATTCCCATCACTGGTGGCTGAGAAGAAGACAATCTGGGGCGGCCTTACCAGAACCAGACCCAGATGAGACCAGGTGTTTTAATTGTGTACCTGCTGTGTCCTACCTGGCTGAACAGATTTTGGGTGTTCTGATTGACAGCTGTCATTGCCTTTCCAAAAGGAATTTTTTTCAGCCAGACCCAGTCCCCCTGGCAACAATAAACCAATCAGAGCACAGTTAGTATTATAGCAAAAAAAAGATAACCTGGTAGAGGAACAGGTACAGGTACCTGCACTGATATCATTACAGGTATACCTCCAGTATCCCAATGTTGGAGCTCTCTGGTGTTGTTAGGATGTAGCTTCTAGCAATGGTCCGCAGTGGCGTTTTAATCTCCAAAAGACTTCTCATGATCGACTCATCATTCAGTTTCTAGGAGGAAAAATACAACTTGAAGAGACTCGAAATGAAAAAGGAACCAGTCTTGTAGTTAAAGTTGGAGTGGTCTGATTAAAGCTAAAACTTTGGCTCATTAAAGCTGTTAAAGAAGAATTAAGTCAGTGGAAACAGCAGGAGAACAAATGAAAACGTCACAGAGGCCCCCGATGAGGGACAGGGACACCGGGCAAACAGGACATCCAATGGGCCAAGTTGGATTACTAAACTAAAACTGAGCACCACGTCAACAGAAACAACTAAACAGAGAAGAGTTTGGGAGCCCACCTACACACACCCAGACTCAGTTCAGGTGTACTGGTGACCCAGTGTAGTGACTGGTGGCACTAAGCTTAAAACACCAGATCCATCTGAATAACATCAAGTGGTGAAGACCATCAGCCACATCACCGTGGGCGAGCAGGACAGGAGGTACATGATAAATGATAAATGAGCCACACTTAGGCCCTTTCAGAGTCAGAGGACTCCAAAGCGTTTTACACTACAGTGTATCATTCATCCATTCACACACACACACACACACACACACACACACACACACACACACACACACACACACACACACACACACACACACACACAGGTGATGATGAGCTACAACGTAGCCACAGCTGCCCTGGGGCGCACTGACAGAGGCGATGCTGCCTCCAGCAGGCAGGGAGGGTTAAGTGTCTTGCCCAATGACACAACAGCAGGAGTATCTGGCAGGAGCTGGGATCGATCCTACAACACTCTGATTACTGGATAACCTGCTCTACCTCCTGAGCTGCTGCTGCCCCGTGTCACTCCTCCATGTCACATGTTACTCCTCCTTCACACCAAGTGTGACCGGATGCAGCCCTGTTTCTGGACTGCAGGGGCAGACAACTCCCTTCCCTGAGTGCCATTATCCAGCATGTTTTAGTTATTTCCCTGTTTCAACAAACCTGATTTTAATCAGCAGGTGATTAACAGGCTTCTGCAGAGCCTGATGAGCTGCTGAACAGGTGAATCAAGTGTGTTGGAGCAGGGAAACAACTAAAACATGCTGGGTACTGTCCCTAGGAAAGGGGAGTTGTTGATCCCTGCTGCACGGTTTCCAGATGGACCAGAAGTCGTTCACACCGACTGCGGTTCGTGTGCTGAACGAGTCCAAATGATTAGAAATCTCACCCAATATGTTTAAAAGTAAACCGTTAAAATAACGCAACACAGGTTTTATTCTGAAATAAATTGGATTCACCTCACTGACACACGTCTCACTTCCTGTCTGGCTCATGTCATTTCTTTAACTTCATGACAATCCACATGTGGTGTCTGGTAAAAACAGACTTCATGCGGAAACTTCCCTGAGCTCCACATCTGGATCTGCACCGCCCCGCTGCCAGTGTGAATGATGCTTTAGGAGCTGTGACATCTAGAAAAGCAACTGGCCCTGACAGGAACTGAGGAGACCTTGTGTCCGCGGCCCTCCGGTCTTTACTTGAGACAAAACAGCTTGAGGTGATCAGTAAACAGCTACGCAGAAACACAACACTGGTGCAGTGCCTCTGGCTTATATAAATGTTCTCTTGCAAATAAAAATACAGACGTGGACAAATTTGTTGGAACCCTTCGGTCAATGAAAGAAAAACCCATAATGGCCACAGAAATAACTTCATTCTGTAATTAGTAATAAATAAAAGTTCTATGAAATTTAACCAATGAAAGTCAGACATTACGTCTCAACTATGCTTCAACGGAATTAAAACTTAATATTTTGTTTCACAACCTTTTGAGGCGATCACTGCAATCAAATGATTTCTGTAACTGTCAGTGAGACTTCTGCACCTCTCAGCAGGTATTTTGGCCCACTCCTCATGAGCAAACTGCTCCAGTTGTCTCAGGTGTGAAGGACGTCTGTTCCAGACGGCATGTTTCAGCTCCTTCCAAAGATGCTCAATAGGATTAAGGTCAGGGCTCATAGAAGGCCACTTTAGAATAGTCCCATGTTTTCCTCTGAGCCATTCTTGGGTGTCTCTAGCTGATATGCTTCATTTTTCCATCTGTGAACATAGAGCTGATGTGTCTCGGCAGAAAGTTCTATGTTTGTCTCATCTGTCCATGGGACCTTCTCCCAGAAGCTTTGTGGCTTGTCAACATGTAGTTTGGCATATTCCAGTCTGGCTGTTTTAGGATTTGTTTCCAACAATGGTGTCCTCCTTGGTCGTCTCCCATGTAGTCCACTTTGGCTCAAACAACGACGGATGGTGAGATCTGACACTGATGTTCCTTGAGCTTGAGGTTCATTCATTTTTGTCCAGGTCTGTTCAATGATTTGATTTTGTTAAATAATTCTGTTGAAGCATGCTTGAAAAGCAATGTCTGACTTTCATTGGTTACATTTCATAGAATTTTTATTTATTATTACTTTTATTTTTGTGGCCATTGTGGGTTTTTCTCTCATTGACTGAAGGGTACCAACTATTTTGTCCACGTCTATATTCAGTTGTTAGTTTTTTTCATTAGACTTACTTCAAACAGCTGATTAGACTCTGATTTCAATTCAATTCCATTTAGTTTCTTGATATAGCACCAAATCACAACAAGAGTCGTCTCACAAAGTAAACATTCCAATTGAACCTATGTATCAGTGCATTGACTTCAGTTCATTATTTCATTTAGTTAAACGTTCCCTTTGCTTTTAAATCACTGCTGTTATGTAAATAAACAGAAATGAACACAAATTGAGGTTAAGTGTAAAAATAACATGAAGACAGTTTAGCAGCTGTTTCCATCCTCAGACATCTAGATGGGTTGAGGTGAAAGGGCACTGCTGGAAGTGTCCACTAAGCAACAGGACAAAGGAAAAGATGCTGGGGGATTCCAGTTAGGTGTTGGGATCACATTAGAATGGAAGTGCACTAAACTGATATCAGTGGGAACAATGAAAAGAGCTTTGTAACCTTTCTGCTGACTTGAGTGTCGATGAACACGATGTCATCCAGAGTCAGAATGAGTTTGGTCACATTTGCAGATCTTTTGCACTTCCTGTTCAAAAACACAACAGCTTCATTCGGAGTCACAGATAAACACTGAAACACGTTTAACTCCCACTGGAAACAACGGGACTTCTCTCATCCAAGCTTCTTCAGGTCTGAAGCTCGGGTTGAATGTAGAGGCTTAGAAGTTGTGTTCGGAAACAAACATGCTAACAGGACAACAGAGGTCACCAATGAGGTCATCAAGGTCACATGAGCCTCTGGCCCTTCGTCAACAAGATGACGTCTGTATTTGGCTTTGCCACAGTTACTAGTCACCTTTTCAAACTTTTCACTGCTAACTTTTTTTTCTTATCTGCGGTAATGTCCTGGCTGCCATCTTGTACAATTACCTGGCTCTTTTATCTTTCCAATTGTCAATGATCGGTCAAAACGTGCCATGGCTCTCTGTCCCATTTAGCTATATTCACCGGGTGCTGGACACAAGCCAAACACCTCTTGCGATGTATTTCTGAACCTGGTGAAAACTCAGAGGTAAAGGGGGAAAGGAACGGGTCCAGGTGAGAATAAGGTTTGGCTAGTAAACATTGGCTTTCCTTTGTTGGCAGACATGAGCTCTGTCTGTCCGTCCATGTTTCCTCAGGTCTGTTTACCCTCATTCTTCAGTAGCTGTCCCCTCCATGAGTGGACTTTACAAACACCGTGGATCAAACCCTGATGACGAATGACACTTTCACACTAGCATCAGCTCTACATGGCCTAGATAGAGTAAGGAGTGTTCACATCCGGGTAGCCCGGTAATTTTTCCCATGCAACCGAACGTTTTTTCAGCCATCCTCCCAAGGCAGTCTGCTTTGGGCTGAAACTGGTCCAACACACCCACTACCGACTGATTGGCCAGCTCAAATTTACGCCTACCATTAGGGGGAGCCTCTGATTGGTGGATAGAATCAGCCAGCTGGGGCTTCATCATCATTCTGGATGCTGAGGAGTTGACGAGCCTCTGACGGAAGCCGTTTTTCGCTCTCTCTCTCTGCTGTGAGCACACACACACCACACACACACACACACACAGAGCTGCCAGACACAGCAAAGCAGGATGCAGAATCATAGTCAGAGTCTCCAAAAGCGATACTGCTCAGGCCGGCTTTGTTTAATAATGGAGACACCGTGGACTTCTCCACGCTCTTTTGCCCCGCCCCCGTGCTCGGAGATGCGCTCATAACATCACTGATATCTTCACGCCAATTTATTGTGCCAATTTAGGAGACCGCCCATGTGCTCAATCACGTTCCGCCACCCAGTGTAAGAGTAGCTCAAGGTCCCGGTGACCCCGCCAAAAACTGGTAGGCATCCTGACGTTTTAAAGTTTTTTTTAAATCAGCTCCAGCTTAAAGTGAAAAGCTGTTTATCACATAATGTTATAAATCCAGTGGACTGAACTCTGGCAAGGTCAGAAACTTGTTTACATTGCTGAACAGCAGCAGGGAGAACGTAAGCTAACTTTCGTAAGCTAGCTAACACTTATCCTTTGTAAATACTGCTTTCTATGAGCCCACTTAAGTGTGCTAAACCTTTCCACACGTGAACTGGCCTTGAAATAGTAGAAGCCAGGGTAAACTGGCAACAAAAACATCCTCAGTTGTACGTTCTGTTCAATACTCCCATAATTCACAGTTGACATCCATTATGGTGGACCCACATGATCAGGTGATGTAGGTGCAAAGGGTCATTTGCCCTATCAGCATGTTTGTCTCTGACCACAAATTCTAAGCCTTCTACTCCCAACCCCATTCTAAGAGGAAGCTTCTTGGATGCGAGGCTAAACGTCTTCAAAATAACAACAAAGGTCCAGGGCCTTCATTTATCAACCGTAGTTATGAACAGATCTGTGTGTATTTCGTGCGTAGAAATGATTTTACGCATGGTGTGGTATTTACCATCTTGTACTTGTGTGTAGAAATGTTCCTAAACATCAGAACAGCTCTGACCATGCGTATGAACAGCATCTAGTGGTAGAACAGGGGAACCACAACACTGTACCGAACATCCACGCGTTGCCAAGGTAACCAAACTGACTGACAGCTCATAAGAGACAACACTCTCAGACAACATTTCCAAATAAAACTAACTCCAAATAGAACATTATACCACTCCTTCAATCTCACTGTCAATTAAGTTTTTTTTGGTGTGCGTGTGTGTGTGCGTGCATGCGTGTGTTTGTGTGTGTGTGCGTGTGTTTGTGTGTGTGTGTGTGTGTGTTCGTGTATGTGTGTGCGTGTGTTTGTGTGTGTGTGCGTGTGTTTGTGTGTGTGCGTGTATGTGTGTGCGTGTGTTTGTGTGTGTGTGTGTGCGTGTGTGTGCGTGTGTGTGTGTGTGTGTGATGACCTGAGCCAAAAGAAGAAAGCAGCAATCAGACCACAAACCAATAGGATGATGAAGAACATGGTGACTTCATCCACTCCTGCAACACAAACACAAATCTCATCAGACTTTCAGGGTTTCTGAGTTTCATTCTGTTGATTCAAAAGTTTAATTTTTTTATTTAACCAGATGAGTGGATTGAGAACCCGTTCTCATTTACATCGATCACTATTTAGATTGTTGTTTTGCTGATGTTTTTTATTTTGTTTTACTGTGTTTTATGAATTAGAATATATTTGATGCCTATTTTGTTCAGCTATTGTTCAGCGTGGTAAATGAATCTGGCAGGGCAAATCAGATAAACTAATCTTTCCATGACTGTACCATTCTGTGGGGTAAAACAAGGAGCCAACACCTCCCAGCTCCTGTAGGATGAAGTGTATGGAACGACCACATAAAACTACACTGGTTTCTAGAAGGTGTCTCTACAGTTGAAACATGTCCTAATCCACCCTCCTTTCCAGGGTCAGTGAACTCACCTCCACTGCAGGCCTCCTCTGGACTGAACCAACAGAAGCTGGCTTTGGGGGGTTTTCCTCCAGGAAAGAAAAATGAGCGACTCAACGGTCTCAGTCCTCCAACCGTGCCATCACTATGCATTGGTGCAAGTGAATGGGTTGGCACCAAGTGGTCACCTTCACTGTCCAACACCACATACCTGGCCTGAAGGCCACGCCCAGCTTTACCTCCATACAGCACCTAACAACAAAAGACGTGAAAACATTAATGGAAACTGAAGACTTTGCTGTGAAGTTTGTCATGTGAAAGATAACTAAAAACCAATAAAGATGGATGGATGGATGGATGGATGGATGGATGGATGGATGGATGGATGGATGGATGGATGGATGGATGGATGGATGGATGGATGGATGGATGGATAAATAATGGATGGATGGATGTCCATGGTCAGACTCGGGACACGTTTGGGACATGATACATTTGAGAGTTTGGGTTAACCTGATTGAAGCCTTGGAAATCAAAGCCTCCATCTGATTGGAAGAGCTGGCTGCCCGTCACCCAGTGCCCGCCCCCTGCCTGGCGACGCTCTTCCACTGCCTTAGCAACGAAGTACACCATATTAAAGATGGTGCCAAACATCGGAGACACCTGTAGATCAAATCCAGGACAGAAGACCAATCTTAGATCATAAACAGCAGAAACACGTTTAAACTAGCCGTGAGCTTCAGAAGAGCCTTTAGGTCAAACCCTAAGACTGGTCCAGAGGGAACGAACAGTTAGAAACTTTTCAGACACATCTGACAGCCTTGGGTGCTCAAGGGAAAGGGTCACGAGTGACTCAGAGCTTTTTACTGAAGGCTGAAGACTTACCACACAGATGATGGCACCTTTACCAGCCAGCTAAAAAGCCTGGAAGGTGGAGTCAGAGCAGTGCATGAGTCACATGACCTGTCTAGATTCAGAAGAATGATAAACCTAACCCACTTTCATTATGTGACTAAAGTTGATTCTTCTCCGTCTGCGTCAGTACGGAGACACGCAACGCCATTATCCATCATCGCAAGGGCTCTCCAACAGCCTCTCAAAGACGGACAGAGTAGAACCCACTTGTCTAAATATTCGTTGAAAGTGATAGAGACCTCAAGCCTGTGATTGGTCAGGACACTGCTTCCTTTAACTTCGTCAACAGCACCACTTACATATAGTAATAACATATCTAGCGGCAGACACGGAGCAGATTGAAGAACGTCTCGCTGTAAAAATCTGACGCTATAAAACGTTTATACCCCCGTGACTGAAGGAGGACCATGCAAACTTTTTATTCGTGTCAGGAAAATACAGGAACCGTGAGTTTAGAGGTGGTAACTGGATGGAGAGGTGGTCTGTGTTAAAAAGTCTCTGAAATACATAAACACACTAGAGACTTGACTGCAATGATGGCAGGATACTCTAGAAAAGCGCTACGCCCTCTGCTGTCCTGGTGGAGAATTGCTTCACAACACTGACACACCAACGGAGAAGTAGAAAAGGAAAACATCTCCATCAATGTGTGTGTGTGTGTGTGTGTGTGTGTGTGTGTGTGTGTGTGTGTGTGTGTGTGTGTGTGTGTGTGTGTGTGTGTGTGTGTGTGTGTGTGTGTGTGTGTGATGACCTGAGCCAAAAGAAGAAAGCTGCAATCAGACCACAAACCAATAGGATCAAAGTTGCTGACAGAGACGTATAAACTAGGTTTAACACCCAACATGGCTGCCTGAGAGAGACCCGTATGCAGCCTGGGACGGGCTGCTCATCATAGACTCACTCTGACAGGTCCTGACTGATTTAAGGTGGTAACTGGTCCCACAAACAGACGGTTTTCTTTCCATCCAGCTGGGTGGTGATATTTGTGTACCTCGGTAGCAGAAATAGCGGATCGGATCTCTCTGCTGATCTGAGCCTGACGAAAAGCCTCGTAGAAACTCTGGTCAGACTCCATGGTAACAGTGAGGACAGCGCTGTAGGCGTGACGTAGCCGTGTGTTGTTGGTAAGCTGGTGAAATGTTACATCCTGATTGAACAAAGCAGAAACAACCAATCAGGACTCCGCTTTAGGAAGTGGTATAAAGCCTAGAACGGTTTCTGTGGGACACAGTTCTCCTGAGAACTAGCAGCTGCTTAGTTCCTCCATCACTAGAAACCGGCTCATAGCATCGGGTTCTGGATATGTTAATTAACTTCCCAGCTAAATGATTATTTACCTGGTAGGGCATGGCGTACAGCAGGGCGTCATATGGGATAAAGACGTAACCATTGGAGACCATCCTCTTGTCTAGTGCAGCCAATAGAAGCTCTTTCTGATGCTCTCCACCAATCAGAACAGAGCTCATGCACATGATGACAACTGAAGAAGAAACAATTCAGATAAAATGAAGGTTCAAATAACATCCAATCACAGCTGTAGGTCACTGTCAGTGATTTTCATTTGATTAGGTTTTTATCTGAGAAGATTATTGATTATGTGGTTTATGCCCCCCGGCCAGGTTGTGGTGCCACCAGTTCTTCCCTCTGTAATGACCCCAAACCCGGGACTACTGATGTTTTCATCGATTTCATCTGCAGGTTCACATTCACTTATGTTTATTCATCAACATCATTAATAGATTTGCCCCTCAGGTCTGACCTTTGACCTTGTCAGCTTGTCTGATCTGTTCCAGTGCCTCTCGAGCCCCGCCTTTGCTGTTCGTTTCCATAGTAACAACTGGTCCAATCGGCAGGCCCATAGCCCGTAATGCAGAGGCCACTTCCTGTCCCGTACTCTCCCAGAGGTCGGTCGGAGCTGAGGAGCACAAGATCAAACAGCAAAAAGAAGAAAGCCCATGACTGATTATTATCTGATTTTAATCCTCTTTGGCTTTCCATAAAGTCCAAAAAATTTTAAAATATACACAGATGTAGCTCATCACCACCAGTGAGTGCAGGTACACTCCCTCTCTGGAAATCTTTAGATCACTTTAGAAGACCTGGAGCCTACTAGGGGCCTGTGTAACAGGTTAGGGTTAGTGTTAGGGTTAGGGTTAGGAGGTGATGGCGTTTTAATTTCACCAACACTGATCTTTAAAGCTTTATTAGTGAATGCGGGTGTGAATTACTGGATGTGTTGTGAAGCGTCTTGAGGGTTGTATAACCCTGTGCTGTATGTTCGCTCTGGTTAGCATGTTGCTAATGGAAGCTAACCGCTCGCTCATCATGGTCCTTTAAGCCTGGGGCCCATAGGAGACAGATGTGCTGCGGTTTTGGGAAATCAAATGGTCACACAGGAATCGCTGCACTTCTGAACGCTTCTTGGAAAGTCACGCGATAGTCACAACATCACACGGGACTTGAGATATTGGACTTTGTATATTGATTTTAATGTGCATAAATGAAATAAAGTTTGTTAAAAAAAAGAAAAAAAACAGGAAGCGGAAAGTGACTCTTTTGTTTATATGTGATCAGACTTGCCGTTTTGTGAGACCCTAATTCATTAAAAATGAGTAAGTACGCTATTTATTAGAATATTTTAAGATCAATAGTACTTTAAAGTTATCAATACTGTAATCAAGTAGCATTTATAAGGTTTGGCGGTTTTTGTTTGTGCCGTAAAGCCGTTGCGCGTCATAATGTCTGTTGTAAAGTACTCCACAATCTTGTAAACAGCTGAGCATGTGTCTTCTGTGTGCCCCAAGCTCTAGGCTGAACAGACCCTTGTGTGAAGCTGTCACACACATATTGATGGAATACTGTGTGTTTTGTTGTACCAGATCTCTGCAAATCAAAGCGTGTTGACGAACAACCCAGTGCCCATTAGGGATGTGAATCTCCACCACTGAGGCCGATTCGATACGTATCTCGATACGCTACCAGCGATACGATATTATACATATTTTTATTGTTACCATACTTGAAATAAGGGGTTGAAATGAGGTTTAGACAGAAAAATAAACCAACAGAATCAGAAAATTATTAGAGTCCATCATATAATTATTAGGAATTATTATGAAACACTGTAAACATCTGAAAATATTTCTAAATATTGTAATGATCCTGATGTGGCAATATTATAGGCTGTTGTAGCCTAATGTTACTGTTCCTTTAAGAGAAAAGTCCAAGCTGAGATATTTATCTCTGCCATTTATTGGACTCCTCTAAACCAAAATGTCGTTCTGTCTTTTGTTTTTTAGTTCTGCGCAAATGTTACAATAATAAGGAATTATCATAAATTACCTCACACAAAGCTTCAGGTGCGCAGAGCCATAAGAATGCTTGGAAGAATACGCTGCTGCAAAAACTGGTCACATGGACTTCAGGAAGTTTTATTTTGACAAGACAGGAAACCCGTACGTCGGTTAATTGGGGCCCAATCCCAATACTTGCCCTTGCGCCCTTCAACCAGGGGTGCGAGTGCGTAGGGTGTCCCAATTCTCAAATGCGAAAGGTGACCACGCCCCTTTTGCACCCTTAAACTGCACTTCGCCCAAGTCCGCATCAATGTGGACTTCGGGCAAGGGTATTACCCACAATCCATTGCTGCGTGGAAATTTTGAGAAGGCGGAGCAATGGCTCAAGTGCCTTTTCTGAAAACATGTATTTTCAAGTGAAAGAAGTTCATTTTAAGACGATTAATTATATGTATTCGTGTTCTACGCACTCGAAGCCTTACTGCGCACTTCCTCTAAGCGCACTTCACAGAAGGGTGTAGGGCGCAGTGCAAATATTGAAATTGGGCCTTTGTCCCACGATGGTTTGTCTAACTGAGGCTGCGCACCACCTGGCCTCTGCTAAAAGAGATGCGTTCAATTCGCCTCAAAAAACGAGGACATAGCAGATAAACATTGAAATAATCTATGTAACCATGGTTTTTACCGATGACAGACACACATGGGAAGATTCATTGCGGTACAGCCGTCGGTTGTAACCAATGCACACTGAAGCTACCGGTGCAGTCACATCGCGAACGTCATGAACGAACCACTGGTTCAGATCGGTGAATCTCTTCATCCCTAGTGCCCGTGGTCTGGTTTGGGTACATGTGAGGGGGGGGTGGCAATGTGTACAGACCAAAACAGAACTCCTGAGCGGATCAGGACATGTATGTCATGGGCAGCCATTATTCTTCACCAGAGGAAACTCTCTTTTATTTTTTATTCTGTATGAGGTAATGCGGCTCGAATGGAAGCGAGCACCCCCACAAATGTTAAATCAAAATGACTGACTCGGTCAGGGAAAGTGTGCGATTACTTTCCTTAGCATTTTGAGTTACCATGGTAACGTTATTAGCAAAAAACTACACAAGAAAGGCCGTCATTGGAAAACAATGGGGAATCTCCCAAATTCTCAATCAATCTTGTGCTCTTTGGCAGAAAACCCCACCTCCTACCTTCCTGCTCTCTGATTGGCTGAGAGTCTTCAAGCTTCTGCTGCTTGAACACAAATCTGCGTCTACTTCTATGATATATCAAATCATAAAATTAGAATATCATGGCAAAGTTGATGAAAATCCCAATTTCAGTATCTCAGAAAATTAGAGTATCAATTAAGACCATTGCAAAAAATGATTTTTAGAAATGCTGGCCAACTGAAAAGTCATGAACATGAAAGGTATGAGCATGTTCAGCACTCAATATTTAGTTGGGGCTCCTTTGGCCTGGATTACAGCAGCAATGCCACATGGCATGGAGTCCATCAGTCTGTGGCTCTGCTCAGGTGTTATGAGAGCCCATGTTGCTCTGATAGTGGCCTTCAGCTCTTCTGAATTGTTGGGTCTGGCGTATTGCATCTTCCTCTTCACAATAGCCCATAGATCTTCTATGGGGTTAAGGTCAAGTGAGTTTGCTGGCCAATCAAGAACAGGGACATCATGGTCCTTAAACCAGGTAGCCTACTGGTAGCTTTGGCGATGTGTGCAGGTCCAAGTCCTGTTGGAAAATGAAATCTGCATCTCCATAAAGCTGTCAAGTCAGCAGACTTCCCCATGATTGTGTAGCCTACAGAACTAGACTAGAGACCATTTAAAGGCTTTTGCAGGTGTTTTGAGTTAATTAGCTGATTAGAGTGTGGCACCAGGGGTCTTCAATATAGAACCTTTTCATAATATTCTAATATTCTGAGATACTGAATTTGGGATTTTTACTAGTTGTCAGTTATAATCATCAACAATAATAAACGTTTGAAATATATCAGTCTGTGTGTAATGAAAGAATCTAATATTTCACTTTTTGAATGGAATTACTGAAATAAATCAACTTTGTCATGATATTCTAATTTTATGACAGCACCTGTAGAAGGCGAAGCCCTCAACTTACACACCCACGGGGAGCCCGAAAAAAGATCCCGTTTCTACCTCTATTACATTATTGATATGGACTCTCCTGGGATGCTTTTGAGCAGAGAGGACAGAGAGCGCTGATTGTTCATGCGCTCCGGGCAGCTGCATCCTGCGCACGGCCACAGTAACATTCTCAAAGTGGGGCCACCAAAAATATAATTAACACGCGATCGTTCATGTCCGCTCATATTCTCTGGTACTTTCTGTTTTTTATTCGTGCCTGACGCGCTCCGCTGCTGTGGAGCTCATCACCTGTGCTCCAGTGATTTCACCTAACTGGTGCAGCCGCGCAGCTCGCCTCTGCTATTTCTGCAGTCGGTAGATCCGTTTGATCTGTTTAGTTCAAAAGTAACTCACGAGGTGAAAAAGTAGGAAGCAGGCAGCAGTTTTTCTGTAGGATTGAGAAGAGATGCAGGAAGATCAGAGACAGACAGGACAGGAAAATAGTCACATAATAAAACAAGAAAACAAAACAAAGAGCTTGAAAAGGAAAATGTAGGTAGATTTATCCCTCTACATCTTTTTACCTTTATAAAGCAATAATTTATGAGCATGTGTTATTTATATATTTGATACAATTCAGATCACCTTCAAAACTCCCACACCCAGGGCCATTTCAAGGCATTTTGGGGGCCAAGGTAAAATAAACCCCCCCACCCCACCGGGCTCCCTCAGAAGCCCCTGTGTATTTCCTACCCTGGCTTAGTGTATCAGTCTACCTTGACCTGGAAACATATTGTAAATGGGTCACAAAACCTAGAACTCTGACATATTAAGGCAGAGTTTTCATATATTTTACAGTTTTGTTATTTTAAGTTTATGGTACTTTTTGGCTTTTTTAGTAAAAGTACAGTATAAATATACATTTGGACCTGACCCTGAAATACCTAGAAAGGAGGTGCATGGCATGGGGAAGCAGGATACTATAACAGTGTTCTTAAGCATCCCACAATCCCAGCAGGCAGGCCCCTACTACACCATGATGGTGCTGCACCCTCACCTGAGACGACTGCGACATGTGCCCAGCGAAAGAACCTGAGCACAGTGAAGAGGACTCTGTTGGGAGGAGTGATGGGAGGCAGGTTTGGCCAGTCAGCATCCAGACAGCCTGGAGAAGCAAGCCCTGCCTCCCAATGCTGTGCAAACAAAGATGCAGCATGGCAGAGGGCGGGGTTAAAGGGCCCGATGTAGGCGTGGCCATAACCCTCCATCTCTCCAAGTTCAGTGAGGGCTGAAAAGAGATCATTTAATACGTGTGATTTGTTCTAAAATCAATAAAATGATTAGGTTAATAAATGGAGGCAAACTGCGAATGTTATTTCCTGCATGATATTTGATTGGTCTGCTGCAATAAAGGGATATTCCACTCAAAATTTTAATTTTGTCTGTTGATATATTTGCCAGAGTTAGATAAGTGGGAAAAAAACAACTTTTAACCAGCCCAGTCATTCTCCTGACCCAGCTGTACTCCATTAGCTTTAGCTTAGCATCAAACACAATAAGTGAATGGATCCAGCTAGCATTGTGAGTAAAAAAGTCCTTAAAATCACTCAGTAGTGATCCCAATTCTGATTGGTGTTATTTTTTAAACATGATTAGTTCAACTGTGAGGAGTGCCAGTGCTCCGTTTTGTGAAGACGCATGTGTGTCCACACACACACACCCACCCACACACACACACACACACACACACATGGAGCAGCGGAGCTCATCCATGCTTTTTTTTGTCTCCTAATAATGCAGGAGTAACACATTATAGGTTCTCTGCAGAGCTGTTTGAATAGTTTCCCAACATTTTTTACGGTCTGAACACATCTAATAAGCCTAATTCCACTCGTCTGTGCACCACAGATGGAATGATTTCCATGTTTCAGGGCTGCAGTGGGAAAGCGGGTCATTCAAAGTGATTTATTTTGGATTACCAGACAGGAGGAGCAGGAATTTGGTGAATTCTACCTCTGGAGGAGCTGTCCATGATCTCCACAGTGGAGTTCAGTGGATGGGAGGGGTTTCTTAAGATGGAGGTCATCTTCCCCAGCATCCTCCTTTCACACGTTTCCTCAACTGTATCCAGTGGGTGGCCCAGAACCGACCTAGCTTTGTTAACTAGCTTGTTCAGTCTCCTCCTGTCTCAGTCAGAGCTGTCTGCACCCCAACAGACCACAGCAGAATGAATAACAGAGCCAACAACAGAGTGATAAAAGGATTTTAGCAGCTGGGAATTAACTTCGAAGGAACTCAGCTTCGTCATGAGATGGAGGCGACTTTGGCCCTTCTTATACAGAGCATCTGTGTTGTTAGACCGGTTCAGTTTACTATTGAGGTGAACACCCAAGTACTTAAAGGTAGCCACCACCTCAATGTCCTGCTGGAAGACCTGCTGATTTTCTGCTCTTAAACCGCCTCAGTTCTCTCCTCACCTGGTCTGGTGTAACTGAGAGTGGGGAATGAAGGGGGGTTGTTGCTGAGGAGGGTTGGTGGAGGGGGGAGAAGCTGATGAATGGTGTGAAGTTGGGAGGTGGGGGGTTGGCTGGCTGAGCGGAGGTGTTTGGGGGGTGGTGGTGTTGGTGGTACCTGTTGCAGCAGTGGGGGGGGGGGGTGTTGTCAAATCTGTTAGAAAAAAGGTTAAGCTCATTGGCCTGGTTCTGGTCCCCTTCCCCTTCAGCAGACTCACTGGCACCACTCCTCCCACTGTGACCTGTGATGTTCCTGAGGCCTCTCCATGCATCATGAGCATTATTCTGCCCCTGATTCTCCGGCTTCTTCCTGTAGCTGTCTTTAGCCCGTCTGATTTTATATTTGAGCTCATTCTGAACTTGTCTCTGCTCCTCTTTGTTTCCAGCCATAAAAGCTTTCTTCTTGTTCAGCAGGGATTTCAGCTCCGTGGTCAACCATGGTTTATTATTTGAGAAACACCTCACTCTTCATGTTGGGACGGTATTTTCTACACAGAAATTTACATAATCAGTCACACAGTGGGTCAGGCTGTCAAGGTCATCACCATGAGTGCTGCAGAGTGTCTCCCACTCTGTGGTTTGGAAACAGTCTCTCAGAATTTCTGATGATTCCTCATTCCACACGTTCACAGTTTTTTTCTGAGGAGGCTCCCTAATCACTCTGGGTGTGTATTCAGGCTTCAGGTAGATGATGTTGTGGTCTGAGCGGCCGAGCGGAGGGAGGGGGGAGGAAGTGTATGCGTCTTTTACATTAGCATACAGCAGGTCAATTGTTTTATTCTCTCTGGTGTGACACTTAACATACTGTGTAAAAGTGGGGAGAGTGGAGGAGAGTGAGGCGTGATTAAAATCCCAGCTGATGAGAATAAGCGCATCCAGATGAGCAGTCTGCAGTTCCTCCACAGAACTATGGAGCCGCTCGCATGCAGCGACTGCATCAGCCGAGGGGGGAATGTACACATTAAACACTTTAACATGTAAAAACTCTCTCAGGATATAATAGGGCCAGAGACCAAAAGACAGTAACTCAATGTCTTTTGTGCAGAGTTTTTGTTTAATGGTCACATATGCTTGGTTGCACCATTTCTCATTAATAAACACAACCAGACCCCCACCTTTGTAATTACCACTCCGCGCTCCTGTCGGAAGCAGGTGCCTTTGGGGCTGCCTTGCACCTTTCAGCGGAGGCTTATAGCTGTGCTTTGTCATAAAGTAGTCCCAAGTCTAAAACTGCGTCTGTGATTCCTTTATGTTACTAATTATTTTCACTTGCAGTCAGTCTGTTTATTTAGGTCACCAAGCAGAATTGGGATCACTACTGAGTGATTTTAAGGACATTTTTACTCACAATGCTAGTTGGATCCATTCACTTACTGTGTTTAATGCTAAGCTAAAGCTCAAGGTCAGGAGAATGACTGGGCTGGTTAAAAGTTGTTTTTCCCCACTTTCCCACAATTTAATTTTTGGGTGGAATATCCCTTTAATCAACTTTACTGCTTATGAATGTTTATTTGTCATCATCTGGTTAGTTAACAAACCTTTGGAGGCTGAGCAGTCCTCATTGAGCAGCTTCACATCGTACCAGTATCCTCGGCTCACATCGGCATCGATACGTAGCCGAGACAGAGCTAAGTTAGCTGCCGCTGTTGGCATTGCTCTGGAGAACATCGGGTCACATGACCATGGGCCAACCAGGGCAAGTTTAAAGGTAGCTGTGTGAGCCACAGGTATACATAACACCCAGAGACATGCTCCTAGCAACCAGGTGGGCTGCATCCTGTTGACCTGCAGGGAGTGAATGTCATGGTTAGCTTGTATTTATGTTACTTGGTACACAAACACTTTGTTTACTGAGGTCAGGTGCAATGTGGATTTGTTTAAAATGCAAATAAGCAAATTAGTAGTGGTTCATTAAAATATGAACATTGTATTTGTGAGGAGTGAACTAAACACTTTTACTTACGCTTTGGCACAGGTGCGTTTTAGATTGAACAGAGGTTGAACTGAAAGTGGGACTGATGTGGGACAGTGTTATTTGAAATTGGGATTTTGCTTGATTGAAAGTTGTCCTGATTTTTTCATTACGACTGATGTGAGGTTTGACTAAGCTGTAAAAGTTGCTTCAGACCTTTGACCAATGGGCTGCATCGTCGGAAGACCATCTGCCTTCTCTATAGGTAATAATAAGTTACGTTAACAAAGCCTGCTTTAAGGTTCCCAATCCAAGGACAACCCTGATGGAACTGCTGCATGTCTCATCCAGCTGCTGACCAAGGTATGTCCACATGTCCTGGTCCACATGATGGTGTCCAGGGCCCTATGATGTACGCCTCTGCTTGTCAACCACCAGAGGGTGCGGAAGGACAGGAGCATCACCTCAAGCAACGCCCTTCTCCCTGCTCCTCTCTGAGAGAGCTCAGCTGCACCTCATTCAATCAGCCCAATCTCCAGTGAAAAGGGTGCAGCTGGTTGAACCTCAGGGGAGAGAAGCTTTGAGACTTGGTCCTTGGAGGTGGAACCTCTCATTTTTCTCCCCATTCGGTCTCAAATTCCTTGGTACTGTGGTACATGGTTGCTTAGACTTAGAGTGTGGTCTGTGGACTGATTGTGGGTTTTATTCCCACCGTAGTTGCTAGTTAAAGGTTTCTCCAGAAGGTGACTGGTAAGATCCGGCCTTCTCTGCTTTGTTCTTAGGTTTGGTAACTGCCTAAATCCTCAGGTTATAGTAGTAACTTCCCAGTCGCCCTTTTGACTGGCACCTGTAGTTATTGTTAATTTAGTATTATTGGTAGTGTTCAACCGTACTTACGTACAGATCTGTGCGTATTTCGTGCGTGGGAACGATTTTACGCATTGTGTGGTATTTACCAATTTGTACTTGTGCGTGAAAAATGATCCTAAATATAAGAACAGCTGTGACCATGCGTAGGAACAGCATCTAGTGGTAGAACGGGGGAACAGCAATTCTGAAGGTCTCAGTGATCCACGCTTGTTCCTCATCCACTAATTATTCTACCCAATAAATAATTATTTCGGTGGAAAAACAGCTGTGTCACATTATTGGTGCTAAAACACCCGTGACCCACGGGAATCTGACATTGTAGAATGGCTGATTTTGTGTTATTTTGTAATCACAATTTTTACTCTTCCCATTTTTATGATGTTTTAAATCATTTAGGATTTATTTATCATGTTTTAATTTAATCGATTTTTTTGTCCTTGTGAAGCGCCTCGTGATTTTACTTGAGATGCGCTATATAAAAGATCGTTTCTTCTTATTCTTATTATTATTGGATGATTTAGCAGAGCAGAGTGCACTCCAGAGGGAACGAGTCTTCCGTGAGCGCAGCGCACTGATCCGATTCCAGTCCATATTTTTTTACAACTATAAGAACCCTCCAGAACCTCCTCTGCTCCCCGATCATACACACGTTGTCAAGGTAACCAGACTGAATGACAACTCTGAAGAGGCTGCAGCGTCAGACATTTCCAAAACAAACTCCAAACAAAAAGACTCCTTAAATGTAAATGACAACCACTCTGGGATTTATTATACTCAATGTTTTATTTATTTCAGACGGGGACCTCTCCTCTGTCCCGACCGCGTTTACAACCTCTGCAACTTGTTTGGTTCTTTTGTACTTCAGCAGCCAGTGCTTCGATCTCGCTGTCCCGATCTGAGGATGTGGTGTGACCAAATATGGTTAATTGAGGGCGTTTCTGTATGTAAATGACAGTGAACTGGCACGAGCACCTGGGTACGCACAGGTGGGTTTTATCATCAGACGATTGCGGAGGAACATACGTACGAGAGGCCAACGCATGTTTCATAAATCAGGATTTTGACTGTTCGTATGAACGTTCTAGATTTCATTCGTAGGAGGGGATATAGGACAGTTTCTACGAATGTTTGATAAATGAGGGCCCTGGTGTCATGGGCCATTCTAAAGAACAGCAGCTTGGGAACAGACTAGCTGGAATGCTTTAGAATACACTCATCTCACTGTCCTGACGGGAATCTGATAAGGGTCAAGTGTCTTGCTCAAGGACATGACTGACATGGCTGGAGCCTGGGTTAAAACTAGCGACCTGGTTGGGTTCCTGCCAGAGGGCCCCAGGTCTCTGGGTCCGTATCTTGATCTGCTCAGGGGTAGCTGGCTGCAGGTGGGGTCTGTGGGATCGTCGCTGCAGCCTCCTGGGGTTTCTATACTGTAGCTCCTGGGCAGCTCTCTGCAGCCCTTGTTGGATAAGGTCCATGGTCCTGCCTGTGGTGATCCTCCTGGTGTCCCTGTCCTCTGGAGAGGACCTGGGTGTCTTTCGTCTAGACCAGGGGTATTCAGTTTTGGTCCTGGAGGGCCGGTATCCAGCACGTTTTTGGTTTTGCCCTGTTTCAACACATCTGATTTCAATCAGCAGGTGATTAACAGGCTTCTGTAGAGCCTGATGAGCTGCTGAACAGGTGAATCAACCACTGAATCTGACTTTGCCCAGCACTATGCCTTGCCCTTGGATATTAGGCAGACTCTATCCCTATCATCCTTTAAGTCAACGCTTGAAAACTTTCTTTAGCCTTTGGCTGAGATGGAACTTGCAATTTACATCTTTATTGCTATGTTGGGTTTTTAGAGTTCTATTTTAGTGTTTTTATCTTATTTTATGATTGTTGATTTGTTGTGATTATTTTATGATGTGTCTGGCACTTTGGTCTCCCTGTCGGGTGTGTGAAAGTGCATTATAAATAAAGTGACTTCACTTGACTTGAATCAAGTGTGTTGGAGCAGAGAAACCACTAAAACATGCTGGATACCAGCCCAGGACCAGAATTGAATATCCCTGGTCTAGACATTCCCTGTGGCCTGCTTCAGGGCCTGGGGTCCTCCACACAACATGGGTGGAGACTTATTTCAACCACACTTCCTGTTACAAAACTACTTAGAAAATAGGTGTCACCTGGCGGGCCGAGAGAGTGGCACTGAGGCAGTGAATGACAGCACCCCCCTCAACCCCCCTGTGTGTGCTCTCTGAGATTCTCAGTCAGAAAAACGAGTCGTTAACGAGACTCAGCAACGGCAGCATGCTGGAGGATTTCCTCTCCACCTCGATCACTAGAAAAAAGAGGGAGGAGGATGTTTTTAAAGGAGACCACTGAGTCCACTGATCTCAGGCTCAGGGGGAGGGAGTTCCAGAGTCTGGGGGCCACAGCAGCAAATGATCTGTCACCTTTGGTCTTTAGCCTGGTGCGCTGCACAACCAATAGGCTTTGATCACTGGACCTCAGGGACCTGCTGGGGGTGTAGGGACTGAGAAGATCACCAATGAATGATGGTGCTTGTCCATGTAAGGCCCTAAAAACCAGAACCAGGATCTTGAAATGAACTCTGAAGTTAACCGGCAGCCAGTGAAGCTGGAAGAGGAGCGGGGTGATGTGGGTGTGTTTGGAGGACTTGGTCAGCAGACTAGCACAGGCATTCTGGACCACCTGTAGACGGTTCAGGGAGGTTCTGCTCAGACAAGTGAAAAGCCAGTTGCAGTAGTCTAAGAGTGAGGAGATGAAGGTGTGGAGAACAATCTCCAGTTCAGAGCAGGACAGAATGGGACTCAGCTTAGCAATGTTCCTGAGATGGAAGAAGGAAGAGCAAACAAGAGAACTGACATGAGAATCCAGGGTGAGAGATGGGTCAAAGGTCACACCAAGATTCCTGACAGGGTTTGGTGTGAGAAGCAAGCTGACCAAGGCACAGATGAGGATCTCAGTCTTGTCTTCATTCAGCTGTAGAAAGTTCCCAGCGATCCAGGTTTTAGTAGAGTCTAAGCAGGTGTGCAACAGCTGCAGCTTAGACATCTCATGGGGCTTGAAGGAGATCTGCAGTTGGATGTCATCTGCGTAAAGATGGTAGGAGATTTCTTTAAAAGAGCTCAGGATGTGCTGGAGAGGAAGCAGATAGAGGAGGAACAGTAGAGGGTCCAGCACAGAACCAGAACAGAACAGTCTCCTGCATCACTGAGTCAGAAGGTCATTAGAGACCCTGAGAAGAGCTGTTTCAGTAGAATGAGCTCTATGAAAACCTGACTGGAAACTATCATAGATGTTATGTTCATCAAGAGCAGCTGTGAGTTGTTTAGCCACAACCTTTTCCAAGATCTTGGAGATGAACGGTAGTTTAGAGATGGGTCTGAAGCTGCTGTGGAGAGATGGATCCAGATTGGATATTTTAAGAAGCGGGTGGATTACAGCGTTCTTAAAATAAGCAGGAACCTGACCAGAGACCAGGGAAGCATTAATTATAGAGAGAACACTGGGACTGATGGACTGAAAAGCATTTTTAAACACAGATGAGGGTAAGATGTCGAGGGGGCATGCAGATGTTTTCAGAGAGTTAACTAGTCTGGTTAGTTCAGGCAGAGAAACAGTAGCAAAGCTATCTAGGACGACGGGCCGGGTTGGAGTCGCAACAGGCAGAGATGAGGCGTAAGGAGAGATGCTAGATCTCACCTTATTGACTTTGTGAAAACTTCCTGTCTTACTTTGTGAACAATCTCCATCAGAGTGAATGAGGCTGTAGGTGAGGCAGGAGAGAGAATGCTGCTGATGGTGTTAAAGTTCTAATAAAAGACAATTCACAAGAAGACCATTACAGCAACTGCAGAAAATGTCATCTTGTGAAATTAAAACTCTTGAGCACATTCGGCAGTTTTGGTTTGTTTTTAGCACCCCCTAGTGTCCGTTAGTCAAATCAAAAGTGAAACGTATCTCCTCGCTGTGCGTTCGTCTTTTTAACACCTTAATCTAACAGCTGAAATGTCTCCTCAGTCTTCATTAGTGTCTACAGGAGCGGTTCATCACTAAATCAAACAAATCAGCTGTGTTCATGATCTAAAACATGCAGGAAACATGCTGGAAGCAGACTGCAGCACCAGGCATGTCAGCTCCACTTTACTAAGTCCAACAGAGACCGGACCGCCACTCTGAAGTTGCAAGTGTGGTATTCTGGCCACAGAGGGCGGTGGGGGTCTGAGTGACATTTCATTAACCCTGTGTGGCAGTGTGGACTGGCTCAGCTGCTGCCAATTTTCCTTGATGAGGGAGTCAGCTAATCAGAGCCCTGGTGGCTTCCTTTAAAAGTATCACCAGGGCAGGTGACTATGTTGGCTGATTACTATCACTCCCAGCAGCAGCAGGCATGGGACCGAGTTCATGAAGTCATCAGCAAGGACTCATACTGGCCGACGGAGCCGCAGTGGCAGGCGGGGACTGTGCTGGGCACCCGTGGAGGATCCAGTGTTCTGGAGGAGCTCAGCCACTCCACTGATGCGGCTGGGTCCGCGTTGGGTTGGTGCTGAGGGAAGCTAAAGGAGCTCTGTGGTGACTGCGACCGGAGCTGCAGGCTGCATGGAGTAGGATCCTGGTCCGGCGTTCGTATTCCTACCTGGTGTCTTTGGAGCGGCCTGGCAAGTACCCAAGTGGGCTGGAACCGAGCTTCAATTATGGACTCTGCTGCCATCCCTAGTGACTGCAATCCCTGCAGCGATGTGAACCACGACTGAGTGGAGTCGTGGAACGTGTTTTTCTTTTCCTTATTTATATCGTTTTTAATTGTGTTTAATTCCATTCTCTGTTCCAGTTGGAGACTGCCGGCGGGTGTGGTGCTTTCCCCTGGTGTGGCATCCTGTTCCCCTCCCTTGTGTGGCGTGCTGGTTTCGTTGGTGGTGGGGTTTTTCGTCTTCCACGTGTGTAGTGTTTCCCGGGTGTCCTGGTGGTGGTGGATGCCCACCAATCCCCTTTTTAGTTAGCCCTGTCCGGTAAGTTCCAACTGTGGTTATTTTATGTTTTAATAAACCATCATTAATTTCTCTAACCACGACTCCCAACTTCCTGTGCATAAAATGAACCTGGGTGCCTTATCGTGATAAGGGTCTAAATGATTCCTAGGGTAAAATTCCCTAGGTGGCGTTGTTCAGAACTGTTTGTAATACCAACACCCCTTGATGCCACACCTGTAAAGGGTCATTTTAGCACAAACTGGCTCAAGAACACGATTTAAACATATGAAAAAATTGCATAGTATGGCTTTAATGGCACTCAGACACCAATTCTGAATGCATCATTGATAAATGACCCACACTTGAGTAGCACCTTTCAGAGTCAGAGGACTCCAAAGCGCTTTACGCTACAGTGTATCACTCTCTCGCACACACAGGCAGTAAGACAAACGTTGCACATGCTAGTGTCTTACTTATTCTCTCCATTCGTGGACGTATTTGACACAATCTTGTCCAATCCTTACACATTATATATTAAATGGGTTCATTTTGTCTTCGTTATAAACTCATATTCCTTTTTTTTGGGTCAGACCTGTTTTAAACCACTCCTGTGAGGTTGACATAACGACAGAATAAAGACTTTTCCATTTACCTGCTGTTGGATTCAGACAGGTAATCTCACATAACAACTTGCCCAAAATAACATCAGACTAGATTCATAAACAAAGTGTTTACCTTTGTCTTGGAGTTTGGTCCTTCACTGAGGAAAAACTTTGCTTCAGTCGGGATAAAATCCTGAAACGGGTCAGCAGCAGAAGCCTCGAGAGGATTTCCTTTAATCTTGTTTAAGGCTCAGAGTCTGTCAGGACTTTTGGTCTGTGATCAGAAGACAGGTCCTCCTGTCTTAAAGGTGCACATGCACTACATCCTGGTACTGCCCCTTTCCCTCCAAAACTCTACAATGGGGAGCTTAAGCCACACCCATCTACTTTCAGACCATGGGTCTCCTACTGCCCAAAACAATGAATGGGAGTCTAAGAGAGGATAAAAGCTATGTTCTGGTCCTGTTATATACGTGCTGTGGATGTCACACATGATGTTCGTGAGTTTAAACCAAGGGGGAACCCGTCTGGTTCAGAAATGAGGCAAACACGGAAGTGGCAAAAATTGCAGTTCTCCCCTCATCCACTGGGGGTGGGTCCAGAAGTGAGCAAATCCCCATTGACTCCCATGTTAAAAATGCCAACTTCACAGCTGAAAAAAAGATCTTTACAGCCTGGTTCAATTTTCCATTTTGTGTTTAATAGGTCTAGTTTATAGTCCTGACAACTCTGAGGGGGGTGGATTTTTTTGTAACTCTTTCATTTAGGTGTAATAAAATGCTTGAAATTATGAATAATTACATTTGATTGACAGGAAGCATGAGCGTCAGAGCAAGCATCAGAGCTAGCTTTACAGCTAGCATAAGCAGCTAGCTCCAAGGAAGGCCTCAGCCTCACGTTAATAGATGTTCAGCCATTTCAACTCTGAACTTTAGTTGTGTTTTCTGCGTGTTCGTGTTTGGATGTTAATCATGGAATTATTTGGACAAAGAGGGAAAGCTGTGGAATTGTTTGCACCAAGAGACCATCCAAGAAGTCTCTGCTTCATTTTTATCAGTAAGTAAAATTATATTTCTGTATTTTATTTCGCTGGTTGAATGGGGGAAGATGCTTTGTGTTTAACATAACACTGCTTGGTCAAAGATGGGTTGAAATATAACGTGTTCGTGGGGCTGACTGGGTACNGAGCTAACAACCCCTCAGAGGTACAAACGCATGAGCCATTACCATCCGGGACATCCAAGCCATCAAACTCTAAATCGACCTCCAAAGTTTTCTGTCCATATTGTAACAATGATGAGCATTACCTGAGTCAGTGCGCTATATTCAAGGCCTTCAACAAAGACCAGATGGTGGACTGGATTCGTACTAACCATCGCTGCTGGCGCTGTGCGCGTTCACACCAGGCCGCGCGGTGTACCCTCAAGAAAGCATGCAACCTCTGCAAAGGCAAGCATCTGCAGATCCTTCATGAGGTCAATGCTAAACCTACCAACCAGGATTCCTGCCTGGTGAGCTCCACTACAGAGACCCTATACCTGGACAAGCCTACAGATGACAGAAGGGTGCTACTCAAGGTTGTTGGTGTGGTAATTCACCACCAAGGTAAAAGTCTCAGCACATATGCCATCCTAGATGACGGGTCTGAGCTAACGATACTGCTCTCACCAGCCGCAGCTGAGCTCGGTATCCAAGGCTCCAGTGAAAGACTAGCTTTAAGGACCATCCGTCACGACGTAAGTACCATTACTGGCTCCTCAGTTTCCTTTCAGATATCCCCTGCCAAGCAGCCAGAGAAGAGATTCCAGATTACCTCAGCCTTCACTGCTCAGAGCCTGGGGCTTGCCGAGCATTCCTATCCTGCCACTATCATTCAGAGATTCAAGCACCTGAGGGATATCCACATTCAGCCCTTCGAACATGTCCAACCTCTTCTCCTGATTGGGGCTGATCATACCCATCTGATCACCCCCACCGCTCCGGTCCGGCTTGCAGCACCAAACAGCCCAGCTGCTATCAAGACCCGCCTAGGATGGGTGCTCCAAGGTCCTGCCCGCCACCTTCAGACCCAGATGCTGTCACTGCAATGTCTCCATATCTCTCTCAGCCCTGCCGAGGTGGAACTGAAGAGGAACGTTGAGAGGTTGTGGCAACTCGACCAACTACCCTACTGCTGCGAGAAGCAGGCGACACGGTCAAGGGAGGATCAGGAAGCCCTCGCCCTCCTAGAGGCAAAGACCACCAGGCAGGAGGTGAATGGTGTGTTCCGCTACGCCACTCCGTTGCTGCGGAGAAAGGACTTTCCCCAGTTCCAAGCTCCCAAGGAGGCAGTGATGCCTCACCTTAGAGGTACCGAAAGACGCCTGGCCAAAGACCCTGCTAAGGCAACGGCATATGCCGCTGAAGTCCATAAACTCCTGGAGAGCGGGACTGTAGCAAAACTCCCTGCAGAGGCAACCCCCAGTAGGGAAAGCTGGTACCTACCACATCACCTTGTAAGCCATAATGGGAAGAACAGACTAGTTTTTAACTGTTCCTTTCGGTACCAGGGCCTCAACCTCAACGAGTGGCTTCTTCCTGGACCCACCTTAAGCCCCTCCCTCCTAGGTGTCCTGGTGCGCTTCAGGGAACACACTGTTGCCATTAGTGGAGATATACGTGGCATGTTCCACCAAGTGTTGCTTCTGCCTGAAGACAAGGCCCTGCTACGCTTCCTCTGGCGTGATGTAGAGAGTAGAGGTCCTCCTGTTGTGTTAGAGTGGCAGGTCCTGCCCTTTGGGACGACCTGCAGTCCCTGTTGTGCATCATTTGCCCTCCAAAAGCATGTCAGAATGCACAGCACCCCTGTTGAAGACATCCGGTCCTCGGTAGAGAGGAGCTTCTATGTGGATAACTGTCTTCAAAGCTTCCCATCCATCCAGGCAGCGACCCACATGATCGACCAGCTCAGAGCTGTGCTAGCAGCCGGAGGATTTCATATTCGGCACTGGGCCAGTAATACACCCAAAGTTATAAGTCACCTACCACCTGAAGCCAGATCCCCTAAACTGGAGCTATGGCTTTCCCAGGACAAAGCAGAAGCGCAGGAGTCTACTCTAGGATTAAGTTGGAACTGCAGCACTGATCACCTTGGCTTCAAGCACAGACCTGTCTCCTTCAGCGTCCTTACCATGAGGACCATCTACCGGGTGTTAGCGACACAATATGACCCGCTAGGTGCCCTCTTGCCCTTTACCACCCGAGCAAAAGTGATAGTACAGCAGTTGTGGGACAAGACCAGGGGTTGGGACGACCCCGCCTTGCCTGATCATCTACTACAGGCATGGAAAGAGTGGGAAGCAGACCTCCAACACCTGCCACAAATAACCATCCCAAGGTGCTACACCCCCGCATACATGGATAACCCCCAGGTAACCCATGAGGTACACATCTTCTCGGATGCGTTGGAGAGAGCATATGGGTCTGTGGCCTACCTCCGCTCTATGGGACCCGATGGANACTCTGAACTTTAGTTGTGTTTTCTGCGTGTTCGTGTTTGGATGTTAATCATGGAATTATTTGGACAAAGAGGGAAAGCTGTGGAATTGTTTGCACCAAGAGACCATCCAAGAAGTCTCTGCTTCATTTTTATCAGTAAGTAAAATTATATTTCTGTACTTTATTTCGCTGGTTGAATGGGGGAAGATGCTTTGTGTTTAACATAACACTGCTTGGTCAAAGATGGGTTGAAATATAACGTGTTCGTGGGGCTGACTGGGTACCGTAACTCGAGCTAGGTAAGCTAACCGAGGCTAGCTGAGGCTTCGGGACGAAGATCCACGAGGTCATCGCTGCAGAACGGAGCTTTGCCGAGTTTGGGCAACGTGCCGCTCCTTTTACCAGCAGCGGCCTGCGATCAGAGATCTGCGAATGTGCCGCTTAATCCTTGTGAAGGCACGCAGTCAAGCTAGGCGGGCGCCCGGCTTCACTACACACAAGCAGCCGCACACTCCCTTCTCCCGAGGGAGCTGGGACGCGCGGCTGCTTGGCTACCATCTGACGCTGTGGTTGTAGCCTGTGGAACTCTCTGAGGGAGACTACAGAAACAATTGCGCTGTTTGAGCTGATCTCGTTACATTTTGGAGACACTCAACCGCGTTTCTCTCGCTAAAAGCGCCTGAAAAACTCCACTAGCTTCCAGTTAGCATGCAGCTAAGGTCCCGGTGAACTCCCCCGGAGCGGAGCGTGACACCGTGTAAGCAGCCAGGGTGCGCGGCTCCGATCGCAGCGGTCTTAGGCTCTGCTTGTATTCTTACAGTCCATATTACAGCTCCACAGACGACCAACGCTGCTGTTTGAGCTGATGTCGTTACATTTTGGAGTCGCTCAACCGCGTTTCTCTCGCTAAAAGCGCCCGAAAAACTCCACTAGCTTCCAGCTAGCATGCAGCTAAGGTCCCGGTGAACTCCCCCGGAGCGGAGTGGAGCGTGACATCGTGTAAGCAGCCAGCGCGCACGGCTCCGATCGCGGTGGTCTGAGGCTCTGCTTGTATTTTTACAATCCATATTACAGCTCCACAGACGACCAACGCTGCTGCCTCGCACGGAAGCCAGACAGCTGCATGGTTCGCTGTCTCGGTTTTCCATCTTAGCTTCGTGTGTTAGCTCAGTTTAGCTTCCTACATTGGTTTTGTTATCTCCAACCCTCTCTGCTCCACCTCTTTTCCCATTTATGGATTGTCTGGGCGTGAAGAGGCGCGTGTCACGGCCAAAATGGAGGCGGTGGGAACCTCCCATTTTGCATCATTTTGCATATTAAAATCCAAATGGGCGGGCTATGTCCATAGATTTATATGTCGATGGTTTAAACACACTTCCTGATGCCAAAGCGCTGATTTTACAGGCGGCAAAAGTTCTTTTAGGTTTTGTGTGGAAAACGAGTAGAATACTCCAAATGTTCGGCTCACCAGACATCCAACCAGACACGAAGAAGAGGAGATGAGTTTAGTGAGCTTCGCGTCCTTCTTCCAGGACGACAGCAGCAGCATTAAAGGTGGAGAAAACCCCTCTAAATGTGGCCATGTGGTCAGTAGCAGCTACGCTGGGGGAGGAGAGATTCTGCTGTGATGTCATAGATGACACGTCTGATTTGTAGTTTTTTAATACAAATGTTTACAAGCTACTGTAATAAATCTCAGATTACTGACAGACATAATTATTTATCTCTTAAATTAAAGAACAACAGATGTGTGATTCAGGGCGTGAGGCAAAGCGGACCAGAACAGAACTTTTATCGCCTCGTTCAGGAAGCCATGAGCTGACCGGAAGGGGCGGAGCTTTATGCTCCCTGATATTAATGAACTGAACATGAAAATGCTCTTGGCCACATGCCAAAAACATTGCTGCAAATCAATAAAAGTTCCTTCAAATGATTATTGTGTTGGGTTCTAACTGGTTCTAGCTGTGGACGGAAAACATCCTTCAGCAGACCCAAAGAAGTCAGTATCAGGGTTGTCCATCTTCATGTTCTGACCTGTCCTTTGTCAAACCAGCTCCAGAGGATCCAGAACCGCCCCCCAGAACAGAACCAGCCTTTTCACAACCACTGGTTCTGATGCTGCTGCTCCAGCTGAACTCTGGAACGATGTCCTCTCCCAGCTGATGTCGGTTGGGTCTTGATATTGTGGTAATAATGAATTTGTCTCGTGGACGTTTACAGGTGCACACTAGATGGTCAGTACACTCCACTAGTTTGCTTTCATGTTTTTTTTTATTTGCTTGGTTCACATTTTTCACTTTGAATTATTTCAGATTCTTTTTGTTTTTTGTTTTCATTTTTCAAAGTAAAAGTCCTGGTTCCTGATTGCTTTGCACTAATTTCTTTATAAATCCAGACAGAATATTCTCTACAAATGAAACACTGATGACCACACACTTAGAACAATGATACTAAATATTAGAACCCAATCATGAATAAACTCTGTTTTTTCATTCACACACAGAAGCACTTTTAGATAACTGCACCAGGTTGTTAGAATCTGAGTTTAAAACCATCCAAACTTCTTACTGACGTTAATCTTCACAGATTCAGATTGTTCACGTTACTTTTTTAACACTGAAACAAGTACTTAGAGAGGGTGAAACACACTTTTACATCATGCTTAGAAATAAGAGTCAGTCTGGGGAGAGTCCTAACGGATCGTTCTGATTCTGCAGCGGGTTCTTTCTCTCAAACTGGGTTCACTTGGCTACATGCTGACTAGACAACTTGCATACAGAATTCTGTCATTTATTCCTTATTTCATGGACAGTTGTTGTTACTCCAGACGCTGGGTAAAGTTTTCAGGGAACAGTCCTCTCTGAGCCCCGGCTCCGAGCGTTAGCCACTCCCTTTCTTTAATCCCTGTGAGCCAGCCGGCATCCTGCAGCAGAAACATCATCATCAGAGAGGGTTACCTGGTGAGGAACAGCTCCTATGCTGCTGCACCTGATCTCACCTGATCTTCCAGTGAGGCTGTAGGAATCACCAGAACCACATCTCCTCTCTTCAGGTCCAACTCATCTGAATTTGCAGCCTCAAAATCATGCATGGTCTCCACCTGAAGGACAAAAATCAGTTCTAACCTAAACTACAGGAGATCCTGTTCGACGTGCTGCTGTTAGAAAACAAGCTCACCTTGTATAGAAAGTCAGCAGGAAGTCCTGAAGCTCCTCCAGAAGCACTCATATGCTTGATGCTGGCATTCTCACCTGTCACATCGTTACCGCCTACGATCGTAGGTGAGATGACGTCAGCGTCACGGTCATCATCGCCTTCGTTACTGGAGGCAGGTTCAATAACCACGGACGGAATCGACATCTTCTCCTGGGGGGAGAACGCAGTTTTCATAAAACTCACCATAACCTCCAACCATCCATCCATCATTCAACCATCCATCCAACCATTCATCCATCTGTGGTGAGATGGTGTTCCACCACTCTCCCTACCCTGTGTGCCAGGTGCTGTATGTTGGGTACCTAATTAAGGGGCGGGGCAGAGAGAATAAAGGGAGAAGGATTGCTGTCTCTGTGTCTTTATCCTTCTGTGTCAACTGCTGTGTGGTGGTGTGAGGAGATCTACTTATTGGATCCACTGGGCTGGATTTGCCGGCCGCGGCCCGGAGTGTTGGGGCTGCGCGGTTTCCACCTGTTACCTGCTGGTCTGCTCTCCTTGGTAGGCTGTACAGAAAACCTCTGATGTGCTGAGTCACAGTGCACTGGACGCAGCTGTTATGCCTGATGCTGGTTCTGCTGTTTCCCGTGGTTTGGCCCTGCTCTCTCAACCACCCGAGTTGATTTGGGGTCCTGCGCTACGGACGAGCGTGGAAGGAAGCTCTCGGATCCAGGGATCAGCACAAGACTGACTTTTGGTCTTTTTAAAGGACTTGATGGTGTGCAGGAGCACCTAAGCTCTGAGGGGCTGGGTTTGGTGCAGGGTGCTGGCCGTTGGCCTATATATAATATTTGTTTGTTTTGCTGTGATGTAATGTGTTCCCTTAGGTTGTGTTTTTTTGGTGTTTATTTCATTCACGGTTGCATGAGTTCTTTTTTTAGGCCAACGCTTGTTCCCCGGCTCTATACCTGGTTCTCCATGATCAATTGGTGTTTACATACACCCATCCTGAGTCCTGGGATTTAGACGATTTGTTTTTAAAACTGTGAAATAAATTTTTTATTGCTTTTAAACCCATCAGTGGCATGGTGCATCCTTGAACCTTGGTTCTCTGCTACAATTGGCTTGTTGGCAGGATGCACTGTAGGTCACTGGTGTGATTTTATTTTATTTTTGTTGAAATTGTTAGATTTTTTTTTTTCATTTTTATTTTTTTACAGGCAAGACAACAGCTGTGTCCAAAGGATCATCTGCCCATGTGCTCAGTACAAGCTTTTCCTTTCCAGTTGTGTGAGTGGATCTGTGGCAGGTTGTCTGGTATGGAGGAGGTGCAGCGGCCAGAGGGTGTAGTGGTCCCACAAGGGCTGGAGGATGTGGAACCGCAGGGAGGTGCAGCACTTCGGGCTGCGGTTGGGGGTGCTGTCCCGACCGGCGCTGCTGTGGAGCATGTGGTATTGTGCTCGGATACCGATGATGCCCCTGCCTTGTTTAATGGTGGGACAGGTATCACAATGTGCGACACACAGGCTTGTACCAGTGCCCACCACTGGTTCAGCAGCTGACCAAGTAGCCTCCTTTGTTTCTTTAGGACGGGGAGGCAAGGGAGGAACTTAAATACCACAATGGTGCAGAGGGGAACAAACCAGTTCAGATCTTACGGATTTGTATGGTTGTACCATGTCTTATAGCACTCTGCAAAATGTTTTATTAAACAGGGTAAGGAGGAAAAAACCTTCACGGTTCTCCTCTGCTTTATTTACCTTGTATGTTCCTTTTGTAGGCCTCTATTCCACAAGGACGGCACTCTCATTCTGGCTCTGATCTGTGTAAGTGTCAAACACCAGATCATTCTGCCAGTGGATGTGATGCTGAGTCTGTGCTTGGGTTAACTGTGGGGTTGAGCCTAATAATGGTAATCAGGTGAGAGATTTGTACTTGAGTTGTTGAGTCGGTGCTCATGTGGGGGAGTAGCAGACCCATGAGTAGTATAAGCACAAACATTGGTGCATCCAGTCTGATGTTTCTGTGTTAAACCTGTCAGTGATGGTGAAGTCTCTGTTATAGGGTTTGGGGCTCCAGAGTGGTTATAATAACTGCTGGGGTCATTATGCTTGTGGCTGCTATGTTTAGACAAACTCCCCAAATAGTGTCTGATGTTTTAAAGCCAGGCCTTCCCATGGGTTGGTCTCTCCTTGTCTGGTTCAGGTTATGTGTGGTACAACCCACCTTCCTGTTTTAACGTTGGTACCCTTATTGTCTGGTGCCCACAAATTTGCCTTGGCACGTCAAGTGCAGCAGAAGTTACGCTTTTAAGAAGAAACTGCTTGGGGGTAAACGGTGCTATATGCTAAGAGTTGTCCGCTTGGCTCGTCCTGACCAATTATCGATGCAGTCGTTGTAAAGAGATGGCTGTGTATGCTGCTATAAAGGTGATATGGGGTGCACTAATCTGTCTTATGACTTCCTCTTCCACTTCCATCCGGCGTCTCAGGAGGGGAAAGCGGTGCACTATCAACACTGTTTACAGTGGGGATGGTGTGCTGCTGACCTCGACTCGGGACGTTGTGAATCGGTGGGCCGAGTACTTCGAAGTACTTCAGTTGTGTGTAATGAATCTAAAATATATGAAAGTCTAATGTTTATCAGTACATTACAGAAAATAATGAACTTTATCACAATATGCTATTTTTTTGAGAAGGACCTGTATATTAGTAGTTTGGTTTTAAATTCATTTAAGTAAATGTCTTTAGTCCCATTCTGGTTCTGACATGATGTTGAGGAATATTTACCAATGTAGTTGCTTCTCTAGAAGTCTCATCAGCAGGAGCGATCTGTTGAGATAAGTGAATGACAAAGATTTAATCATTAATTCTTCTGGAAGTTGCATCATTACCAAAATCCGCTTTAACCACAGTTCTAATAGAACTAGAACTCAGGACTGACACCAGCATATTTACAGGTGACACTTCAGTGCAGCATTCATCACTTCTAACCAAAAGCTTAAAAAGCTATTCTACAGACAAACATACCTCAGCAGATTCTGGCATCTCAGAGTCTGGACTTCCATCTGTGGGCTTCAGAGTAAAAAAATTTAACACATCAAATGAAAAAACTAAGCGATGAATCCAAACATCAGAAACAAAACAGAAACTTTAAAAGTCTGAATTTAAATCACATTATAACTAAAAACAATGCCATGGCTGTTTAATATTCATTATGATAGAGAGGACAATGATGTTGAGGATGATGGTGGTGATGATGATGATGATGATGATGGTGGTGGTGATGTTGATGGTGGTGATGATGATGATGGTGGTGATGATGATGTTGATGGTGGTGATGATGGTGGTGATGGTGACGATGGTGGTGATGATGATGATGGTGGTGGTAATGATGGTGATGGTGGTGGTGATGATGATGGTGGTGGTGATGGTGATGATGATGGTGATGATGATAATGGTGATGATGATGATGATGGTGGTGATGATGATGATGATAATGATGGTGGTGATGATAATGATGGTCATGGTGGTGATGATGATGATGGTGATGTTGGTGATGATGGTGGTGATGATAATGGTGATGATGATGATGATGATGATGGTGGTGATGATGATGATAATGATGGTGATGGTGGTGATGAAGATGGTGATGTTGGTGATGAAGATGATAGTGGTGATGTTGGTGATGAAGATGATGGTCATGTTAATGATGGTGATGTTGGTGATGAAGATGATAGTGCTGATGATGATGATGGTGGTGATGATGGTGATAGTGGTGATGATGATGATGATGGTGATGTTGGTGATGAAGATGGTGATGTTGGTGATGAAGATGATGGTGATGATAATGATGTGATGGTGGTGATGATGATGGTGATGTTGGTGATGAAGATGATGGTGGTGATGATGGTGGTGATGATAATGGTGGTGATGATGGTGATGTTAATGATGAAGATGATGTTGATGATGGTGATGATAATGATGGTGATGGTGGTGATGAAGATGGTGATGTTGGTGATGAAGATGATGGTGATGTTAATGATGGTGATGGTGGTGATGATGATGGTGATGTTGGTGATGAAGATGATAGTAGTGATGTTGGTGATGAAGATGATAGTGGTGATGATGGTGGTGATGATGATGGTGGTGATGATGGTGATGGTGATGATGATGATGGTGATGTTGGTGATGAAGATGGTGATGTTGGTGATGAAGATGATGGTGATGATAATGATGTGATGGTGGTGATGATGATGGTGATGTTGGTGATGAAGATGATGGTGGTGATGATGGTGGTGATGATAATGGTGGTGATGATGGTGATGTTAATGATGAAGATGATGTTGATGATGGTGATGATAATGATGGTGATGGTGGTGATGAAGATGGTGATGTTGGTGATGAAGATGATGGTGATGTTAATGATGGTGATGGTGGTGATGATGATGGTGATGTTGGTGATGAAGATGATAGTAGTGATGTTGGTGATGAAGATGATAGTGGTGATGATGGTGGTGGTGATGATGGTGATGATGATGATAGTGATGTTGGTGATGAAGATGGTGATGTTGGTGATGAAGATGATGGTGATGATAATGATGTGATGGTGGTGATGATGATGGTGATGTTGGTGATGAAGATGATAGTGGTGATGTTGGTGATGAAGATGATAGTGGTGATGATGGTGGTGATGATGGTGATGGTGGTGATGATGATGATGGTGATGTTGGTGATGAAGATGGTGATGTTGGTGATGAAGATGATGGTGATGATAATGATGTGATGGTGGAGATGATGATGGTGATGTTGGTGATGAAGATGATGGTGGTGATGATAATGGTGGTGATGATGGTGATGATGATGATGATGGTGATGGTGATGATGGTGATAGTGGTGGTGATGGTGATAGTGGTGGTGATGATGGTGATAGTGGTGGTGAAGATGATGGTGGTGAAGATGGTAATGGTGATGATGGTGGTGATGATGGTCATGTTGGTGATGAAGATGATGTTGATGGTGGTGATGGGGATGATGGTGATGATGGTGGTGATGGTGATGATGGTGATGGTGGTGAAGATGGTAATGATGGTGGTGATGATGATGATGATGATGATGATGGTGGTGGTGATGATGGTGATGTTAATGATGAAGATGATGTTGATGGTGGTGATGGGGATGATGGTGATGGTGATGATGATAATGATGGTGATGGTGGTGATGAAGATGGTGATGTTGGTGATTATGGTGACGACGGTGGTTTGGATGACATTCAGTGGAACTTACAGCTGGTTTTTGATCTTTCAACTCATCTGAGGGTTTGTGTTCTTCAGCAGAAGGAGGTTGCTGTTCCTCTTTCTCACCAGCAGGTGCTGCTACAGTTCCTTTTACTTCTCTATCCACAGATGGAGTTACAAAGGCCTCAGCAGCAGGTGGACCCTTCCACTCATCTTCTGAAGCAGAGCTTGCTGAAGGTGGGTCTTCTTCATCAGCAGCTTGTGTTTCTGATGTAACAGGAGGTTCTGTCGTTTCACTTTTGCCTGTTTTCTTTAGTGAAAAGAAAACCACCACACATGTGAAGCTGTCCTCATATATGACTTCACCAGTGGAGAGTTCAGACTGTTTTCTCTTTAATGACTGCTTGTATGTCTGATAAATCACAGTTTGATCCCAAATCAGCTCATTTTCTTCCTGCTCATCAGGAAAGAAAAAACTACTTCTGTTTGCAACTCTAGAGGTAAAGATAAAACACTAAAACATATTCCAAATGGGATCAGCTAGTATTACCATTAAAGTAAGGATTGTAAAACTCACCATCTGGTCAAAATCTGCAAAAAATGATGGAGCGGAATCATCCTTCAGGTAGCATGAAGCAAGAAAAATTAGTTAAAAAAGATGATCAGAATCAATATTTGAAGATGTTTTCAGAAATAAAATCACAATTAAAAGCTGTAAGAGACGTGACAAGGACAGTGAGCCACACCAGGACAGCAGCAGGGACACTTTTCTGGGGTCAGGCTAAAACAACTCTACATGTTGACAGGATGAGTTTAAAGGTTGAATATGGAACAATTTAATAAAAAGCTATATTTTATAAAAATAATACCTCCACTGGGCGTTTCGATGTTTGCAGAATGAAGCTACAGTATTTCCTTTAAAAGCTATATTTTAATTAAAAATAATCAAATATTTATTTTGACGGGCATGACACTGGGTTTATGTTTACATCTACCAGCCAATAGAGGGCACCATTGCGGGTTTCTAAATACATTATACAGTCCGCTCGGCACAGTGGAAAATGGCGGACTCAGCAAGTCAAGCGGCTGCTTCTGAGCCCACAAGATGTCATTATCCTTCTGAGAAGAGGAGCGACCATAAAAGATCTAAAACCAGAGTGAGTTTAGGTCGTCACTGGACACTGTGCTGGCTGCTCACTTCACGTATCGGCAGCAAACCTGGCATCCCGACGGCTGGAAACCTTGTTCTGTTGTTGCAACTACAATCTCCACACACTAGATGTCGCTTTGGTGTTTGTGTTCCATATTCAAACTTTAATAAAAATCACTGGGCACTACCCCCCACCCCCACTGAAAAGATGTAAGGACATGAAACAGGGAGGGAAGGGGGTCAGACTGGGAAACAGGTTTTGTTTCTCTGTGAGGGTCACGGACAACAACGAGGCATCCTGTTTGAACCTCTACACTAGTCTACACTAATCTATCAAGGTACAAAGTGAGGAAGGTCAGTACCTCTTCCTTCTCTGTTTCTAGCTCTTTGTACAACTTCTCAAATCTCCTGTTTGCAGCCTCGTCTTCAGACATGTCTGAATGCTCTGGCTCTCTGAGGATTTTGGACATGTCTTTAATTTCTTCTGGTGCCGTTCCACTGATGGACTTTGTTTGAGTGGCAGAGGAGTTAAGGATAGAAGTGTCCCTAAGATCTAAAAAGGATGCGTTGCTGGACTGAGGACCCTCAGATCCTGAGGAGACTTCCGGGTAGCAGTTGGCAAAAGGGTCTGAATCCCACCCACTGGTTCCTGTCCCAGAGAACACCCCACCGTCCCCTGAAGCTTCAGCAAATGGATCAGACTGGAAAAATTCCAAACCCTGGGACTCAGCAAACAGATCTGATTCAGCCCTGAGTTCTCTTTGGGACTCAGCAAACAGATCTGATTCAGCCCCGAGTTCTCTTTGGGACTCAGCAAATGGATCTGATTCAGCCCCGAGTTCTCTTTGGGACTCAGCAAATGGATCTAATTCAGACCCAAATTCTCTCTGGGACTCAGCAAATGGATCTAATTCAGCCCCGAGTTCTCTTTGGGACTCCGCAAACAGATCTGATTCAGCCCCGAGTTCTTTTTGGGACTCAGCAAATGGATCTAATTCAGACCCAAGTTCTTTTTGGGACTCAGCAAACGGATCTAATTCAGACCCAAATTCTCTCTGGGACTCAGCAAATGGATCTAATTCAGCCCCGAGTTCTCTTTGGGACTCAGCAAACAGATCTAATTCAGACCCAAGTTCTTTTTGGGACTCAGCAGACTGATCTAATTCAGACCCAAGTTCTTTTTGGGACTCAGCAAATGGATCTAATTCAGACCCAAATTCTCTCTGGGACTCAGCAAATGGATCTAATTCAGACCCAAATTCTCTCTGGGACTCAGCAAACGGATCTAATTCAGACCCAAGTTCTCTCTGGGACTCAGCAAACGGATCTAATTCAGCCCCGAGTTCTCTTTGGGACTCAGCAAATGGATCTAATTCAGACCCAAATTCTCTCTGGGACTCAGCAAACGGATCTAATTCAGACCCAAGTTCTCTCTGGGACTCAGCAAACGGATCTAATTCAGCCCCGAGTTCTCTTTGGGACTCAGCAAATGGATCTAATTCAGACCCAAATTCTCTCTGGGACTCAGCAAACGGATCTAATTCAGACCCAAGTTCTCTCTGGGACTCAGCAAACGGATCTAATTCAGCCCCGAGTTCTCTTTGGGACTCAGCAAATGGATCTAATTCAGACCCAAATTCTCTCTGGGACTCAGCAAA
>SSNS01000186.1:233769-262850 GCA_006937985.1 Aphyosemion australe
GATGTTGGTGATGAAGATGATGGTCATGTTAATGATGGTGATGTTGGTGATGAAGATGATAGTGCTGATGATGATGATGGTGGTGATGATGGTGATAGTGGTGATGATGATGATGATGGTGATGTTGGTGATGAAGATGGTGATGTTGGTGATGAAGATGATGGTGATGATAATGATGTGATGGTGGTGATGATGATGGTGATGTTGGTGATGAAGATGATGGTGGTGATGATGGTGATGATGATGATTATGATGATGGTGATGATGATGGTGGTGGTGATGATGGTGATAGTGATGATGATGGTGGTGGTGATGATGGTGATAGTGGTGGTGATGATGGTGATAGTGGTGGTGAAGATGATGGTGGTAAAGATGGTGATGGTGATGATGGTGGTGATGATGATGATGATGGTGATGATGGTGGTGATGATGGTCATGTTGGTGATGAAGATGATGTTGATGGTGGTGATGATGATGGTGGTGGTGATGATGGTGATGTTAATGATGAAGATGATGTTGATGGTGATGATAATGATGGTGATGGTGGTGATGAAGATGGTGATGTTGGTGATGAAGATGATGGTGATGTTAATGATGGTGATGGTGGTGATGATGATGGTGATGTTGGTGATGAAGATGATAGTAGTGATGTTGGTGATGAAGATGATAGTGGTGATGATGGTGGTGATGATGATGGTGGTGATGATGGTGATGGTGATGATGATGATGGTGATGTTGNATTCAGCCCCGAGTTCTCTTTGGGACTCAGCAAATGGATCTAATTCAGACCCAAATTCTCTCTGGGACTCAGCAAACGGATCTAATTCAGACCCAAGTTCTCTCTGGGACTCAGCAAACGGATCTAATTCAGCCCCGAGTTCTCTTTGGGACTCAGCAAACGGATCTAATTCAGACCCAAATTCTCTCTGGGACTCAGCAAACGGATCTAATTCAGCCCCGAGTTCTCTTTGGGACTCAGCAAACGGATCTAATTCAGCCCCGAGTTCTCTTTGGGACTCGGCAAACGGATCTGATTCAGCCCCAAATTCTCTTTGGGACTCAGCAAACGGATCTAATTCAGACCCAAATTCTCTCTGGAACTCAGCAAACAGATCTAATTCAGACCCAAATTCTCTCTGGGACTCAGCAAACAGATCTAATTCAGACCCAAATTCTCTCTGGGACTCAGCAAACAGATCTAATTCAGACCCAAGTTCTTTCTGGGACTCAACAAACGGGTCTAATTCAGCCCCAAGTTCTTTCTGGGATTCAGCAAACACATCTGGATTCAATCCAGAAAAATATGTCTCTGTTCTAGCAGACAAACATTGCTCTCCTTCCTGGTCTGCAGGGTCATAGAGACGTGTGATAATTGGTGTCAGATTAGTTCCTGGTCTCAGGTCTTGCTCCAAACCATCGTCTTCAGGTGAGATAGTCGCTGTTTGAGGAAGACCTGCTGACATGTGTCCCTCTTCCTCTGAGGGTGTCCTTGAGGCTTGATCTCTATATGAAAGTTCATCTTCAGCACTCATCCAACCACCCCCCTGACCACCATCCCCCCACTCTTCAGCAGTCTCATATTCAGACCCAGACCCATCCAGCGACCTGGACCACTTGTCTCCTCTTTCTCCTGTGCTTTCATCAAACTCTTCACCAAACTCATTGGTAAAAATAAGTCCTGGAGTGGATTTCCTACGATTTTCTTGGCCCATTCTGTTACTGTCTGAATCCACCTGGTGAGTTTCATCTTTTTCAGTCCCGGGTGCAGAGGGGCATATATTCGCGTTAATTGAAAATTCCCATCTGCTAACCTCATCTTCCACTGCTTTGGGATCACTGCTCTGCATAGATGTAGTTGTGTCTCCACCTGGCTGCCAGCCCTGAGCCCCAACCTGAGGGCTGCCCAGCTCCCCATCCAGGCCTTCGGCTCGAGCGTCTTGGGTAGCAACAGCATCTCCATTTGCTCCTAATGAACCAAAATCTGCCGACCAGTCAGCAACGAATCCAGCATCGGCAACCTGCTTAAAAAAAGAAGGAAAATGAAGAGTGCTGTGCTGGATGAGTGGATGTGTACTGCCTCATCGTAGCTGCATCTTCTGAAGCTTTTTAGATTTCATACTTTGTTGTGGGATGTCACTTTAGTTTAGACTCATCACCATTGGGTTATGACAATTATGTAGTATTACCATGGCCCAATGGATATAGCTGCCATCAAAGTACCACTTTGTTGATATTTGCCACCAAACTAACAGGTCTAACATGCCCTCAACACAGTCCAACCTATTCAACAGCAGTCCTACTCAATGGACAGGACAATTTTGAACACCACAAAAATATTTAGAGATGGTTAAAAGGTCAAAGGTTCAAAGGTCTGAAAACTCAACTTATAAAATACTGAAATGATCTGGCCTAATCTGTGGGAATTAAATGCAATGAAAATCAAGTAACTAACAAAAACCCCAACCAACAAATGGTAAATTGCCTGCTCTTGTAAAGTCAGAGGATTCCAAAATACTTTAAACTACAGTGAATCATTCACCCACACTTTCACACACTGGTTGTGATGAGCTACAATATAGCCATAGCTGCCCTGGGGCACACTGACAGAGGCAATGCTGCAGAGCACAGTCATCAATGGTCTCTCTGACCACCACCAGCAGGCAAGGAGAGTGAAGTGTCTTGCCCAAGGACACGACTGACACGAATGGAGCCTCGGTTTCAATTGACAACCTACCAATAAAGTCCTAACCCCTGAGCCACTGTCCCCTACCTCCCAAAGAACTCTGCCAAAAAAAGCCCACTACCAAACCAGAACCCTACAACCAAAAGAGGCCCATCCATCCATTCTCTTCTGCTTATCTGGAGTCAGGTTGCGTAGATCGACCAATAAATCGAGAGCTTCACCTTCCGGCTCAGCTCTCTCTTCATCACGACAGACCGGTAGTGATGTGCGAGTCATGAACGAATCGTTCAATACTAGAGAATCACTTTACTGACTCATAATCATGAGTCACAATCCCAACTGACTCATTTACTGACTCGTCCCTGTTACTGTTAGCAAACTAATTTCATTAGTAGAGATATATCTAACTTATCATTAAAATTGTGGAAAAAAATAACAGCCAGTTTCTTAATAAAAGCATTTTCTTACCTGCTCTGGCCTGGAAGCTCATTAGTTCCCAGTAGCATCGCTCTGCTAACAGCACATTTGAATCACTCATCCCCTCCCTTCCTGAAAGCTAGCTTAAAATGTCCGGTGCTAAATCATAGCATGAACAAATCATTCAGTTCCTCCGTAGCGGGCCTCACTCAGAGGACAAATGAATCACTCACCCCCTCCCTGGCGGGTTTCAGCTCAAACGAGTCACTCAAGCCCTTTTCAGATTGACATTCTGGAATATGTGTGGACAATTCAGTCCGGTCTTTAACCAGAACTGTGTTTTCAGACACACCACGTTTGCACCGGAACTTGTCCTTTCGGCTGCCTTCACACAGCAGGGAAAAGTTCCAGATGTCTGCGGGGGAGGGGGTGGGGGGTACCCAGATATTGCATAATGCAGCGGGCGTACATGCGTCATCTCCCCAAACAAAGCTAGTATGTGATAGAATTCCTCTCACTGATCGGATTTACGTTAAGCACAACTCTGCGCACACGAAGACGCATAAGAGACCTGGTCATCTGGATGATGAAGCTCAATGGTTAATAAAGGAATCACGGAAGCGCTGTGATGCGCTCCGTCGCGCTTCCAGGAGACGGTACCGTAGGAGGCGAGCTGCCATGGTTCGCCGCATGCTACAGGAGCGAGCTACCTGGCGTATATGGAAACATTCACGACCAAGTGGCGAAGTTTTTTGGTCAGACGTGTTGAAAAACTTTGCTTTCCCGGTCACGTGATATATGTAATCTAGGTGCGCACCAGCGTCCCCCGCTCCCCTCCTCCTCCTCCTCCTCCTCCCTGTCCGGAACTCGACCTCACCAGTCTGAAGCAGCCACCCTGTCCGTGACGAGTCCGGTCCTGTTACTAGGGGCTTCGTCCGGTCTAATTCAGGAAAAGGTTTACCGGATATTTGCATTCAGACACAAACGTCTTACGGACAGAGTCCCGAACATTTCCGTTTTTCATGGCCTGTCTGAAGGGGGCTTCAGTGGAGTGGAGGCTCGCTGTACTGCTAACCCAGTCATGACTCACGCAGCTCGCAGTACGGATCACTTACTACTCCCACCCGGGTTTCAGCTCATAGGAGTCCCCCAGTGGAAGCTCGCAGTACTACAAGCTCACTCACCCCTCCCTCCTGGCTCTCAGCTGCAGAAGAGTTGCTCCTTCACCCGAGCTGAACTCCGAAAGTGTGACTGACGCCATATTCAGTCTACACTTTATTTTGCAAAGATAATAAGCAGACTAAAGAAAAAATATAATATTTCAGTTCCACCACTATTTTCAGTGTATAAAATGGATAGTTTTCTTCAATCACTCATCTTAGCAGTAGGATTTACATGGAAAGAGGAGCAAATTAAGTTTGAGTGAAAATGTAGATTTTTTTTGCACTCTGGGCAACTGACTCAGTGACTCAAATGACTCGAAAACTCAATTCATTTTGGTGAGTGACTCATTCAAACTCGATTCAGTAAAAATAATCAAGTTTACCATCACTCCAGACCGGTACAACGCCCGCATCACTGTAGACACAGCACCAATCCACCTATCGATCTCACGCTCCATTTTTCCCTCACTTGTGAAAGACCCAGAAATACTTAAACTCCTCCACTTGAGGCAGGACCTCGTCCCCGACCTGGAGAAGGCATTCTACCCGGTCATACAGGGACCTAATAGCCCATATCAAAGGGCCTGGTACCCCATACTCCCGAAGTACCCCCCACAGGGCCCCCCGAGGGACGTGGTTGAATACCTTTTCTAAATCCACAAAAACATGTAGATTGGTTGGGAGAAATCCCACGCACCCTCCACGACCCCCCTAAGGATATAGAGCTGGTCCAGTGTTCCACGGCCAGGACAAAAACGTCATTGCTCCTCCTGAATCCGAGGTTTGACTATCCGACGGACCCTCCTCTCCAGAATCCCTGAAAAGACCTTACCAGGGAGCCTCAGAGTGTAAAGCTTGGTTTATGCTTGACGCATGTAGATTCCGCGCGGAAATGAGACGCGCAGATGGAACGCGCGTCTCATTTCCACAGTGTTGCAGTGTTCATAGTTCCTTCCTACCTTCTGCGGCTTGTCTCCGCTGTGAGCCAATATTCTCCCAGAGTGCGGGGTGGCATGTAGGCTCTACGGCATGCATTAAAACACTACACCATAGTAGAAGTAGAAATCACTGATATTTTACCTTTTTTTACTGCTTCCTCGTCTTTTCTGAGTGTGACAGCAATTTTACTCCACAAATTATTAACATTATTTTGATCACGGTGATTGTTAGAATTATTTTAGAAGAATTATTTGTCCTCATTTGTGTGCAAAGCTAAACAACATGAACCTTATAATTGTTCTTGTGTTCTCTGTGTTATCCCACATGACTTTTGGGAAAGCCCTGGGTGGGACTGCCCCGCCCCCTTTGTAACTCGAGCTGTAATAAAAAATGCTTGCAGCGGGAGTCAGGAAGAGAGAGTGAGGCTGCACGTTGGCTCACTGTTTCTCCCGCTGCAGCGTGACACACAACTTTCAGACTGTTTTGTCTTTGTTCGTTCAAACTTTTTCGATCCATGGGGTTGACGGGATAATCAGATAATCCCTAACAGTGATCTTCATGGGCTGAATCATAGAGATGTTTACGAACGTCCGCCACTACGAGCTCTTGCAGTCCACCATGCTTTTCCGTGCAGTTAGAAAATTTCCTAGGTGCGCGGTGCGGAAACTTTGGGCTGCGTGGAGGACATGCGGAGGGGCGTGGTTGCTAAAATGACGTAATTTTGCCATGCGGATGTGTCAGGCATAAGCCCCCCTTTTTAAATAGGGGGACCACCACCCCAGTCTGCCAATCCAGTGGAACTGCCCCTGATGTCTACGTGAAATTGCAGAGCCACGTCAACCAACACAGCCCCGCAACATCCAGAGCCTTATGGAACTCTGGGCGGATCTCATCCACCCCCCGACCTTACCACCAAGGACCTTCTTGACCACCTCATTGATCTCGGCTCCAGAGACTGGAGAGCCCAACCCAAAGTCCCCAGACTCTGCTTCCTCACTGGAAGACATGCCGATGGGATTGAGGAGGTCTTCTAAGTACTCTGCCCACCAATCCACAACCTCCCGAGTTGAGGTCAGCAGCACACCGTCCCCACCGTAAACAGTGTTTGTAGTGCACTGCTTTCCCCTCCTGAGGTGCCGGATGGTGGACCAGAATCTCCTTGAAGCCATATGGAACTCTTGCTACATGGTCTCCCTGATCTCCTCCCACACCCGGGTTTTTGCCTCTGTGACCACCCAAGCTGCAGTCCACTTTCACTGTTGGTACCCATCAGCTGCCTCTGGAGTCCCACAGGCCAAAAGGACCTTATAGGACTCTTTCTTCAGCTTAAAAGCCTCCCTAACCGCCAGTGTCCACCAGCATGTTCGGGGGTTGCCGCCACGACAGGCACCGACCACCCTGCGACTGCAGCTCTAGTCAGCCGCCTTGACAATGGAGGAACTGAACATGGCCCACTTGGACTCAATGTCCCCCACCGCCCCCGGGGTGTGTTTGAAGTTCTGGGAATAGACGTTCCTTCTGACAGGAGACTTTGCCATACATTCCCAGCGGACCCTCACAATACGTTATGGTCTGTCAGGTCTGACCGGCATCCTCCCCCACCATCGAAGCCAACTCACCACCAGTGGTCAGTTGACAGCTCTGCCCCTCTCTTAACCCAAGTGTCCAAGACATTCGGCTGCAGATCAGATGAGACAACAAGAAAGTCGAACATCGAGCTGCGGCCTAAGGTATCCTGGAGCACATATGGACACCTCTATGCCTGAACATGGTGTTCATTATGGACAATCCATGATGAGCACAGAAGTCCAATGGTAAATGGCCTGTATTTGTATAGCGCCTTCTTAGGGTTCTAAAACACTCCAAGGCACTTCACAACACAATCAGTCATCCACCCATTCACACACACATTCATACGCTGGTGATGATGAGTTACAATCTAGCTACAGCTGCCCTGGGGCACACTGACAGAGGCGAGGCCTGCCGTACACTGGTGCCACTGGTCCCTCTGACCACCACTAGCAGGCAAGGCGGGTTAAGTGTTTTACCCAAGGACACAATAGCAGCATCCTCTGGCGGGACCCGGGATCAAACCTGCAACCTTCCAATTACTGGACAACCCACTCTACCTCCTGAGCTACTGCTGCCCCTGCAATAACAAAACATCGTTCAGGTTTAGATCAGGAGGGCTAGTCCTCCCAACCAGACCTCTCCAGGTCTCACTGTCCTTGCCCACGTGAGCACTGAAGTCCCCCAGGAGAATGAGGGAGTCCCTGGAAGGAGCACTCTCCAGCACCCCCTCTAAGGATTGCAATAAGGGTGGGTAATCTGACCTGCAGTTTGGTGCATAAGCACAAACCACAGTCAGGACTCGTTCCCCCACATGTAGGCGGAGAGAGGCTACCATTTTGCTCACTGGGGTAAACCCCAATGTACAGGCACCAAGATGGGGCACAACAAGTATGCCCACCCCTGCTTGGCACCTCTCAGTGGGAGCAACTCCAGTGTGGAAGAGTGTCCCACCCCTCTCGATGAAACTGATTCCAAAGCCAGTGCCATGCGTCAAGGTGAGTCCGACTACATCTAGCCGGAAACTTTCAACCTCACACACCAACTCTGGCTCTTTTCCCACCAGATAGGTGACATTCCACATGTCAAGAGCTAGCCTCTGTAGCTGAGGATCAGACCACCAAGGTCCCCACCCTCAGCTACTGCCCATCTCACACTGGACCCAACCCCTTAGGCCCCTTCTACAGGTGGTGAGCCCATGGGAACACTGCTTCCATTGGTGTTTATCATCATAAGGAGTAGGGCTGCACAATATTAGGAAAACCTGCGATATGCGATAACAGTGCTTAATATTGCGATATCGATATTACTTGCGATAAATGAACAAATACTTAAATCTGCAGTTTTTGTATACTTTAGACACACCACTCCATCCTCTATTAGTATTAATACAGTAACAAATGAAGTCATGCAAGTTCACATTAAATTTCTAGAGCACAGTATATAGATCTTTATGGTTGCGTTTGAGGTGACAACGGAGATTTGTCGTGTTTCCCCTCGTGGTTGCCACAAGTGTTTGGCATGTCTTGCAAAGTACTTGTGTTTGTTGAACACAAGTACTTAGAAATAATAGTCATGCTGTTTGATCCAAGGGGTTCAAATGAAGGCAACTGGACTTCTTTGGTTTCTTGAAGACGTTTCGCTTCTCATCCGAGGAGCTTTGTCAATTCTGACTGGAATATGGGAGGGTCGATCTTATAAACTGTAGCTGTCTATTGTTGCTCAACGAGCAGCATCTGCCTGTGAATGCCCCTCCTCCCTACCTCTTGATGAGTCGTTAGCCTCGTTAGCCTCTATTGTTTGTGAGTCGTTGTTTTGATTAGATGCAGGAGGGTGTGAACTGGACTGAAACTGTTTTGGAACTTGGTTCAAAGCTGCATTGTAGGTGCTGGAAAGGTGAAACCTGAGTCCTCCTCCTCTATTTAATGATGGTTTCTCCATTTTGACATAGATGGCTTCTTTCACTCCTCTCTCAAACCATCTATCTTCTCTGTCCAGAATGTGGACTTTGTCATCTTCAAAGGTGTGGCCCTTGTCCTTCAGGTGTAGGTGGACTGCAGAGTCTTGGCCTGAAGAGGTGGCTCTCCTGTGCTGTGCCATGCGCTTGTGTAGTTGTTGTTTAGTTTCCCCTATGTAAAGCTCTGGACAGTCCTCACTGCATTGGACTGCATATACGACGCCGCTCTGCTTCTGTTTGGGTGTCTTGTCTTTAGGATGGACCAGCCTCTGTTTGAGGGTATTGTTGGGTTTAAAGTTTACAGGGATGTTATGTTTGGAGAAAATTCTTCTCAGTTTCTCAGAGACTCCTGCCACATATGGGATGATGGTACCTCTGCGCCTGTTGTCCTTCTCTATGCTGTTTGCTGCTGTGGATTCCTTTCTAGACTTCTTTGTTGATTTCACAAAGGCCCAGTTGGGGTATCTGCAGTTTTGGAGCGCTTTCCTAACGTGTTTCTCTTCCTTTTGCTTTCCCTCAGTCTTTGTGGGGATATTCTCTGCCCGATGGTGTAAAGTCCTGATAACTGACATTTTGTGCTCCAGTGGGTGATGTGAGTCGAAATGCAAATACTGGTCTGTGTGGGTCGGTTTCCTGTAGACTTCAATGCTGAGACTTCCATCCTCTTCAATTTGCACAGCACAGTCCAAGAAGGGCAGTGTGTTGTTGTGTGCGTCCTCCCTGGTGAACTTGATGTTCTTGTCCACAGCGTTAATGTGCCTGGTGAAGCCTTCTACTTCCTGCGTGAGAATTTTGACCCATGTGTCGTCCACATACCTGAACCAGTGGCTTGGTGTTGTTCCATTGTAGGAGTTCAAGGCTCTGGTTTCCACTTCCTCCATGTAGATGTTGGCGACAATAGGTGATACTGGGGAGCCCATGGCACATCCATGTTTCTGCCGGTAAAACTTGTCATTGTGTTTGAAATAGGTGGTGGAAAGGCAAAGGTCTAGGAGGGTGCAGATCTGGTCTGGAGTCAGTTTTGTCCTATCGGTTAAGGAATCATCTTGTTCCAGCCTATTCCTGACCGCTTCTACTGCTTCAGCTGTGGGTATACAAGTGAAGAGTGAAGTGACGTCAAACGAGACAATGGTTTCACCTGGAGCCAGTTTGAGATCTTGAACTTTATTGGCAAAATCCACTGAGTTCTGTATGTGATGTGGGGTTTTTCCAACCAGGGGGGCCAAGATGGTGGAGAGGTGTTTTGCAATGTTGTATGTGACCGAGTTGATGCTGCTGACGATGGGTCTGAGTGGTGTTCCTTCCTTGTGAATCTTTGGAAGACCATATATACATGGGGTGGCTTCTCCTGGATAGAGTTTGTAGTAAAATGAGCGGTCGATTACTTTGTCCTTTAGCAGCTTCTGTAAATGGTCCGTGATTTTCTTCTTGTATCCACTTGTCGGGTCCCTCTTCAGAGCTTCATATGTTGTGTTGTCATTCAAAAGTGAGATGACTTTGTTGTGGTATTCTGTGGTATTCAGTATAACCGTACAACGTCCCTTATCTGCCGGTAGAATTGTGATGTTCTGGTCTTTGCTGAGCGAGGAAACGGCTTTTCTTTCTTGTGGGGACAAGTTAGAAGGAGGAGTCTTTGCATTAGAGACTGCTGCTGTAACTNGCTCTCTAAGCTAACTCAGGTGTTTGCTAGCCATCCAAATGAAGTGCCGTCCACCTAGGCACCAAGGCATCTAACCTATAAGAACCCAACCGATTGGCCAAATGGGTGAAGGCTCTATTTGATTTGTCAAAAACTTCATGCTTCCATTTGATTGACAAAATGCATTATGTGTAGCAAAAATCTGAGATGACCATTAATTGCGATATTTTTCTGTTCTTTGCGATATGCCTATTGCGCATGCTGATATTGCGATAACGATAAATTTTCGATATATTGTGCAGCCCTAATAAGGAGTCTTTGGGCTGCACTTTGTCTGATCCCTCAACTAGGACCTGTTTGCCATGGGTGACCCTTCCAGAGGCATAAAGCCTCAGACAACTTAGCTCCTAGGATCATTGGGACACTCAAACCCCTCCAGATGGCAGCCCAGGGAGGGGCCGATTAAAGAGACCCATACAAATAAATCCTACGAAACAAAGAATGCTACCTAACAGAGACTATTACAAAGACAACTACATATAAGATACCACTGCCAAACAGAGACCTCCACCCAACAGACCTGACAATCCTAAAAGTATACAACATTGTTTAAAGCCCAACTAACCTAAGGCTGGTGATCATAATTTATTAGTTAATTGGTGTAGCTAGCATCAATGAGCAGGTGTTGATAATAAGATCAAGTTATGTTTCTGCATCAACATATGTGAAAACATGTTATGAAGTAAGAATTCCATAGTAAATTGATGCAAACACATAGTTCACATAGAACATGTTTCCATTAGTACTTACAGGCTGTGCAGTTTGGGCATCCTCCTTAAAAAGAAAAAAAAACAGGGTGAGACAGGATATGTATACCACATAAAAACTACTATCAACTCTTTTGCTTCTGACTCAGAGACCACTTTGTAAAATGTTATTACACTATGAAGATAACTAGAAAATTCCTGAAGAAATTTTAGAGTCCTGCCAGGTGGGGCATGAGATTGTAGGGTGCAGAAGAACCGTGTTATTCCCTATGTTTTTCAAGGAAAGTTAGAAGTAGGTCATTGGCTCAACTTTAAGTTTTTTTAAGCTTATTTTTGTTTGCCGTGTTTCTTTTTTACGTTAGTCGCCATTAATAGATATTAGGAAACTGCTTCAACATAGTAAAGTCTAATGTCTTATGACCCTTTAAATTTCAAATGATGTTTCTATGTTAAAGTGTGTTGATAAGTAAGCTCTGAAATTTGCAAACTTTGAAATGCATTGCCATGGTTTGTTTATAATGTGTGTCAATGGAGCTGTTTTCGTGGTTTGCCACAGTCTTAAACACAATGTTCAAGTGTAGGTAACGTGTAGTTAAGGGTGGCCTGTTATTGTGGGCAGTCTAAGGCACACCTGTACATTATTCATGCTGTCTAATCAGCACCTTGATATGCAGTGTTTGTAATAACGCCGTTTAAAAGAACGGCGTTATCTAACGCCGTTTTTTTTATCAGTAACGGGGAAACCTAACTAATTATTGTTTTCGTCCTCACAACGCCGTTAACGTTACTGAATGGTAAATGCTGTGCGTTACTATGAATTGCTAAAATAAACTGTGTATTCTGAACGCACCCCTCAGAGGCTGGGTGGGCTAACAACAAGACGCGATATGATTGGCTAGGGAGAGTCATGTGGTAGCCATCAGGGCCAATGTTTACACACGAGCTAGGATAAGCGTGCCACACACACGCACACGCTGCACACCGATTCGAATGAGCGGCAGAAATGTCGAGTCAGGAGCATTCGGATGAAAAGTTGTCATTTTCAAGGTGGAGATATAACCACTACTTCAAGTTTATTGAGGTAAAAGGCAAGAATGTGCTTGTAAGGTGTACCTTATGTCCAGGAGCAAAGACGTTGTCGACATCTGTTATAAGCAACTCTAATTTATTGAAGCATCTCACAACGAAACACACATCTACAAAGCTAGTGGCCAAAAACACGGATACCGCCGCCACAGATGACGGAGCAAAGGTTTCCAAGCAGCCAAAGTTAGAATTTTCTGCACAACCTTTGACACAGGCTGAAGTCAACCATATGATTGGAAGGTATGTCGTTAAAAATATGTTGCCATTATCGACGGTGGAGGATGATTCATTCCGAGCTATTTTTGATAAAATACTCAAGAGAGGAGGGGCCTGTGCGCCATGCACTAAGACGTTTGCTAAATACCTAGATGCTGAGTACGTCAAAATGAACACAAATCTTAAAAAGAGTTTTGAAGAGTTGAATTTTTTGTCTACAACTGCGGACATTTGGACTGCGCACAACCGCAGTTACCTCGGCGTGACCGCCCACTGGATAGATCCACACATCTTGGAGCGAAGGAAAGCAGCCTTGGCATGCAGACGGTTCAAGGGCCGTCATACACACGACAGCATTGCTACTGAACTGAACAATATCCACTCATCCTTTGGTATTTCTAACAAAATCACAGCTACTGTCACAGACAATGGTTCAAATTTTGTGAAGGCCTTCAAAGTTTACCAGCCCATTCAGGATGAGTCTGGGGAGGAGGAGGAGGAGGATAGTGATGATGTGACTTTTGTCAACCTTCATGATACCTTAAAACGCATGAATGTGGAAGAGGATGTTGTGACTTTGCCACCACACAACCGATGTGCATCACACACAGCAAACCTTATTTCATGTACTGATGTGGACAAGTGGTTACTCTCAAGACCGGACATAAAAGCTGTGTACAGAAGTGCTACCTCAAAATGCACAGCATTGTGGAACAAGGCTAGCCGTTCCACAGTGGCTGCAGAGACTGCAGATGAAGTCCTTGGAAGGAAGCTTCTTGTACCATGTACGACCAGATGGAACTCCTTTCATGATGCTGTTGCTCGTGTCTGTGAATTCCCAATTTTGGGTTGAAGGCCATCACAGATCGGGAGTACCTCTTCCTCAAAGAATACTGCACAATGATGAAGCCATTACCAGTAGCCCTTGACATTCTTCAGGGTGAAGAAAACTGTTACTATGGCACACTTCTACCCACACTGGAGACCCTGATCTCAAAGACCCTGGACATGAAGAGGGGCCTGCAAATCCTTTGTGACCTTCCAGAGGCTGTTGTCAAGGTAAGAGCTAATATTTGTTCAAATACATTAAATATATACTCCCATACACAAATTATACAATAATTATGAATTTTGAAATCAAATTAAAATGAAATTTCTCTCATAGCTCATTATATGTAATGCTGTGTGTGCACATGTGTCTGTGTCTGTCTCATTTCAGGCAATCAAAAACCAAACCAAACCAGATTTGCAGAGGTTCTGAGAAGTGAGACTGCCATCTTGGCTGCGGTGACTCTGCCCAGGTTTAAACTACGTTGGCTGCGGACGCAGGAAAGGAAAGACAACGCCAAAGCAGGTCTGCTGGCAGAGTGCCGGAAAAGTGCCCAAGATGAAGTCCAGCTAACAGGTACCAATACACCAACACGTAACCTCAGCACCGACTCAGCCGTAGAGGATGACTTCTTTTCCTTTGAGGATGAGGAGGACACCTCTGCTTCTGTGGAAAGCCAAGTCACTGACTATTTTAAATCAGGAGCACAAGGGATGGACTCTCTTAATGGATTCCCACTGATAAAGAACATTTCTCTCAAATACAATGCAGCTATTCCATCCAGTGCCGCAGTAGAGAGACTGTTTAGCCTGGGGAAGCTGGTATTCACCCCAAAGAGGAACAGGCTGTCTGACAACAGTTTTGAAATGCTGCTACTTCTTAGATACAATCAGTGGTTTGAAGGATAGAATGGTTAGGCTACTTGGGTTACCCGGACATGATGGACACATGAAAAGATTGCTGGATTGGAAGGAGTGTATGGATGTGTAGATGAAGCACTTTATACTGTTAAACTGTTTACTTTTGAAAAAAATACTTGAAAAACAGTAGTGTTAGTGTATGACTTTCAGATTAGTTGTCTCAAATTTTGAGAGTTTGATTTATTTAATTTTCTAATTTCTGAAAAAACATTTGATATTGTTAAACTGTTTACTTTTGTTGTGAACAAAATACTTGGAAGTACAGGCTGTTTACTTGACCAGTTGTCAGGTTGTGAGAGTTTGGTTTATTTGGATATAAAGTTTATATATACGTATATATTTTTTGCTCTTTACTTTTGTTACAAAATAAAACTTAAAGTGCAGGATAAACATCTTGCTGTCTGTTGATGTGCAATAAACATAGGAATTTATGTACAAGTACTTGTTTTTTCTACTCATTTCAAATTACTCATGAAAACTGCTCAGAAAAATCCAAATTCTTTGAAATACTGCAACAGTTTTTTTAAGTAACGCAAAAAGTTATTTTCTTGGTAACTAGTTACTTTTATTATATAGTAACTATGTAACTAACTCAGTTACTTTTTTGAACAAGTAGTGAATAACTATAACTAATTACTTTTTCAAAGTAACGTTCCCAACACTGNAGATGGAGGATGACCATGGAGCGTCGACCACAATTTATGCATTAAAAATGTAAAATTTGAAGCTGAGAGGAATATTTAGATTTGATGTTGTTGAGAAATATTAATGAAAAGGACAAGTTTGTGCACTGGATGCACAGAATTTGGTAGTAAACAGGTAAAAATATTACACATTGGGGCTTTAAAGAAGCAGCTACTATATACACAGTGCAGGTACTAATCAGAGTGGATCAGCTTCAGGTACAAACACAACACCGGGTCATGTGACTGGGACCAAGCGACTGGAGTGGGCAGCCCTAGGATTGACATTCATGAGTCCAACAGCAGAGGGGAAGAAACTGTTCTTGTGGCGAGAGGTTCTGGTCCGAATGGATCTGAACCTCCTGCCAGATGGGAGCGGGTCAAAGAGACAGTGTCCAGGGTGAGTCGGGTAGGCTGTGAGCCGACCTGCACGCCTCAATGTCCTGGAGGTGTACAGGTCCTGTATGGAGGGGAGTTTGCAGCCAATGACCTTCTCAGCAGAGCGTACAACATGCTGCAGCCTCTTCTTGTCCCTGGTGGTGGCTCCAGCGTACCACACGGTGATTGAGGAGGTGAGGATGGACTCGATGACTGCGGTGTAGAACTGCCTCATCCACTGTGCTGGCAGGTTGAATTTCTTCAGCTGCCTCAGGAAGTTCATCCTCTGCTGGGCCTTTTTTATGATGGAGGTGATGGTGGGCTCCCACTTGAGGTCTTGGGTGATGGTGGTGCCCAGGAAGTGACATGAGTCCACCATCGTGATGGGAGTGTCAGACAGGGTTATGGGGGGGAGGGGGGCTGTGTGCTTCCTAAAGTCCACAACAACCTCAGCTGTCTTCTGGGTGTTTAGCACCAGGTTGTTGTGGCTGCACCAGGACACCAGCTGTTCCACCTCCATTCTGTAGGCAGACTCATCCCCATCAGAGATGAGTCCAATCACGGTGGTATCGTCTGCAAACTTGATTAGTTTGACAGACTCGTGGTTGGAGGTGCAGCTGTTGGTGTACATGGAGAAGAGCAGAGGGGAGAGAACACACCCCTGAGGGGAACCGGTGCTGATGGTCCGCAGGTCCGAGACATTCTTCCCCAGCCTGACTTGTTGTTTCCTGTCTGTCAGGAAGTCAGTGATCCACCTGCAGGTTGGGTCAGGCACGTTCATCTGGGACAGTTTGTCTTGAAGGAGGTCTGGCAGGATTGTGTTGAAGGCGGAGCTGAAGTCCACGAACAGGATCCTGGCGTAGGTACCCGGGGAGTCCAGATGCTGCAGGATGGAGTGTAGAGCCATGTTGATGGCATCATCTACAGACCTGTTGGCTCTGTAGGCAAACTGCAGGGGGTCCAGGAGGGGGGCTGTGAGGGTCTCGAGGTGGGGGAGGACCAGGTGCTCAAATGACTTCATGACCACAGATGTCAGAGCCACAGGTCTGTAGTGATTGAGTCCAGTGATCCTTGGCTTTTGGGGACAGGGACTATGGTGGAGATCTTGAAGCAGGCAGGCACATGACATGCCTCCAGTGAGGCGTTGAAAATGCCCGTAAACACTGGGGCCAGCTCTTCAGCACAGTGCTTCAGAGTGGCAGGAGACACCATCAGGGCCCGGGGCTTTTCCAGCATTTAGAGTCTTGAATTGCCTCTTTATATCTGCCTCACGGATGTGTAGGGCTGTGGTGGAGGTGTGTGGTGTGAAGACCTCCTGGGTGGGGGGGGAGGAGGAGGGTGCTGAGGGTAATTCCACAGTGATGGTGATGGCTCTGGAGTGGGGGGTGGGGAGGAGGGTGCTGAGGGTAAATGGTAAATGGTAAATGGCCTGTATTTGTATAGCGCCTTCTTAGGGTTCTACAACCCCCCAAGGCGCTTCACAACACAATCAACTCAATTCACCCATTCACACGCTGGTGGTGATGAGCTACGATGTAGCTACAGCTGCCCTGGGGCGCACTGACAGAGGCGAGGCTGCCGAGCACTGGCGCCACCAGTCCCTCCGACCACCACCAGCAGGCAAGGCGGGTTAAGTGTCTTGCCCAAGGACACACAGCAGCATTCTCTGGCCAGAGCCGGGATCGAACTGGCAACCTTCCGATTACTGGGTAAATTCCACAGTGATGGTGATGGTTCTGGAGTGGGGGGTGGGTGGCCAATGTCTCTATTGTTGGGACTGGATGAGGTGTGAGACCTGCCTGATGGCTCATCAAACCCACAATAGAAATTGTTTAGGTTGTTTGCCAGGAGCAGATCATCAGTGGAGGCGGGGCTTCTGGGTTTGTAGTTTGTGATGCTTCTGAAACTTTTCCACACAGAGGCCGGGTCGTTCTCAGAGATTTGCTGCTGCATTTTGTCATGATACTGGTGTTTAGCTTTGCCCAGTTCTTTACTGAACCTGTATTTAGCGTCTCTGTAGGAGTCCTTGTCCCCACTTTTAAAGGCTTCTCTCTTCTCTAACCACAGCTGTTTGAGTTTTGGGGTAAACCAGGCTTTGTCGTTGTTGTAACTCACCCTGGTCCGTGATGGGATGATGCTGTCCTGGCAGAAGTGGATGTAGGAGGTGATGGTATCTGTGTACTCATCCAAACTGTCAGAGGCAGCCTTCATTACCTCCCAGTCTGTGGTCTCTANTGATGATGTGACTTTTGTCAACCTTCATGATACCTTAAAACACATGAATGTGGAAGAGGATGTTGTGACTTTGCCACCACACAACCGATGTGCATCACACACAGCAAACCTTATTTCATGTACTGATGTGGACAAGTGGTTACTCTCAAGACCGGACATAAAAGCTGTGTACAGAAGTGCTACCTCAAAATGCACAGCTTTGTGGAACAAGGCTAGCCGTTCCACAGTGGCTGCAGAGACTGCAGATGAAGTCCTTGGAAGGAAGCTTCTTGTACCATGTACGACCAGATGGAACTCCTTTCATGATGCTGTTGCTCGTGTCTGTGAATTCCCAATCACTGAGCTGAACACCATCTCCTACAATTTTGGGTTGAAGGCCATCACAGATCGGGAGTACCTCTTCCTCAAAGAATACTGCACAGTGATGAAGCCATTAACAGTAGCCCTTGACATTCTTCAGGGTGAAGAAAACTGTTACTATGGCACACTTCTACCCACACTGGAGACCCTGATCTCAAAGACCCTGGACATGAAGAGGGGCCTGCAAATCCTTTGTGACCTTCCAGAAGCTGTTGTCAAGGTAAGAGCTAATATTTGTTCAAATACATTAAATATATACTCTCATACACAAATTATACAATAATTATGAATTTTGAAATCAAATTAAAATGAAATTTCTCTCATAGCTCATTATATGTAATGCTGTGTGTGCACATGTGTCTGTGTGTGTCTCATTTCAGGCAATCAAAACCAGATTTGCAGAGGTTCTGAGAAGTGAGACTGCCATCTTGGCTGCGGTGACTCTGCCCAGGTTTAAACTACGTTGGCTGCGGACGCAGGAAAGGAAAGACAACGCCAAAGCAGGTCTGCTGGCAGAGTGCCGGAAAAGTGCCCAAGATGAAGTCCAGCTAACAGGTACCAATACACCAACACGTAACCTCAGCACCGACTCAGCCGTAGAGGATGACTTCTTTTCCTTTGAGGATGAGGAGGACACCTCTGCTTCTGTGGAAAGCCAAGTCACTGACTATTTTAAATCAGGAGCACAAGGGATGGACTCTCTTAATGGATTCCCACTGATAAAGAACATTTCTCTCAAATACAATGCAGCTATTCCATCCAGTGCCGCAGTAGAGAGACTGTTTAGCCTGGGGAAGCTGGTATTCACCCCAAAGAGGAACAGGCTGTCTGACAACAGGTTTGAAATGCTGCTACTTCTTAGATACAATCAGTGGTTTGAAGGATAGAATGGTTAGGCTACTTGGGTTACCCGGACATGATGGACACATGAAAAGATTGCTGGATTGGAAGGAGTGTATGGATGTGTAGATGAAGCACTTTATACTGTTAAACTGTTTACTTTTGAAAAAAATACTTGAAAAACAGTAGTGTTAGTGTATGACTTTCAGATTAGTTGTCTCAAATTTTGAGAGTTTGATTTATTTAATTTTCTAATTTCTGAAAAAACATTTGATATTGTTAAACTGTTTACTTTTGTTGTGAACAAAATACTTGGAAGTACAGGCTGTTTACTTGACCAGTTGTCAGGTTGTGAGAGTTTGGTTTATTTGGATATAAAGTTTATATATACGTATATATTTTTTGCTCTTTACTTTTGTTACAAAATAAAACTTAAAGTGCAGGATAAACATCTTGCTGTCTGTTGATGTGCAATAAACATAGGAATTTATGTACAAGTACTTGTTTTTTCTACTCATTTCAAATTACTCATGAAAACTGCTCAGAAAAATCCAAATTCTTTGAAATACTGCAACAGTTTTTTTAAGTAACGCAAAAAGTTATTTTCTTGGTAACTAGTTACTTTTATTATATAGTAACTATGTAACTAACTCAGTTACTTTTTTGAACAAGTAGTGAATAACTATAACTAATTACTTTTTCAAAGTAACGTTCCCAACACTGTTGATATGCCACACCTGTGAGGTGGGAGGGATTATCCCGGTAAAGGAAAAGTGCTCACTAACACACATGTAGACAGATTTCACAACAATATGTGAGAGTCATGGGTGTTTTGTGCATGTGGACAAAGTTTCAGATGTTTGAGTTCAGCCCATGAAAAATGGGAGCAAATAAAAAAGTGTTGCGTTTATATTTTTGTTCAGTGTAGTTTCATGATCATTGTGTTTTTTTGGAACCCACGGCGTGAGTCTGCTATCTGCTAGCTTTAGCATTAGCCAATCTGCCCGTAGGGGCGCGTTTGATCCCAAACTTTGGACCGTTTCTGCCTTTGTGTCTTTGCTGGTAAATTACAACATTGTGCGCCAGTAAAAAGCATCTTCCTTACACAAAAACAAATAACTTACATTTGTTAAGGCTCCGGTTACGTGGGGGTTTTTTTTAGTACCGGCTTCGCAACAAAGCTTTCACGTGACGTTCATTAAGCGATTCCGAATCATCACGTGAAGCTTTGAGATGCGTCTCCACATCAAATAATTGCACCCACCCCTACTCCTGGTATAGCATTTTACTTTCTTTAACATAGATTGTGCTACTACTAGTTCACCTGTTGTAGATTCAGTCAGATAAAGTCAATAAAGTTTCTCTTATTAAATAGAATTTCTACTAAGAAATCACAGTGTAGCCATAGAAACACTACTTGGTATATATGTTGTCTGTGTGTGTGTGTGTGTGTGTGTGTGTGTGTGTGTGTGTGTGTGTGTGTGTGTGTGTGTGTGTGTGTGTGTGTGTGTGTGTGTTTGTGCGTGCTTGTGTCTGTGTGTGTATCTGCTCTGTCTTCTCAATCCCCAGTGAGTCATGGTGGATGGCTGCTCATACTGAGCCAGGATCCTCTGGAGGTTTCTTCCTGTTAGAAGGGAGTTTTCCTCTCCACTGTCGCTACATGCTTGCTTAGTATGAGGATTGTTGACACTGACGCTAGTCAGTGACTTGATGCAATCTGCTGGGTTCCTTATATAGGAAACTTTTAACTGATTGGCCTAATGAACTGAACTGTATTGGAATGTTTACTTTGTGAAGTGCCTTGAGACGACTCTTGTGATTTGGCGCTATAGAAATAAACTGAATTGAATTGAAATGAAATGACAGAATTCGGTCTGTGCCTTAAAAAGTACCAAACTCGGTACCCATCCCTACTGATCTGGCAATCTTCTAGATCCTGAAACAGGCGCACCAGGGCTTTTTGTACCCAGAGTACAACTTACAAGGCATTCATTCCTACCAGAGACCACTGCAGATGTAGTGATAGAGTGAACCACACGTTTAAAATGAATTGGACAACTAAATTGTGACTAAAATGCAAAAGGATTTTACTCAAAAGACTAAAACTAAAACTAAATTGACACTGGACAGTGTTCCATGAAAGTGTGACCCTGATGGGTGTGATTGGGAGGAACCCACCCCCCAATCTGAACCTGAGAGGATTTCTGTAGGTTGCAGTTTGACGGGGTGTTTTTTTAGAGCTAGTGGTAACGTTGAAGTATAACTCTGCTTCTAGTCTAGGGACTGATATGTATTCTGTGTGTATTTTAGGTGCCTCCCAGTGGGATGGGGTCAGAGCTCCAACTGTGTGTGGAACATGGCCAAGAGCTAAATCTGACACATTTTGTGTGCATAACCCCTAAAAACAGAGAACGGTAAAGTGAGAAGAGGAATATCAGGAGTAATGTTACGTAATGTTATGTATTTTGAAGCAAAATGTGAGAAACTCTGTTTTTTACTAAACATGCACTTGGTTCGCATCAAAACCGTGGGCTTTACTCACCGACCACACGTCCCAGGGTACAGCCGTCTGTAACAAGCAGAGCATGCTGTTAGCAGCAGATACGTGATCCAAACCAAAACCTGACTACAGAAAATCATCTCCACATAATCTAACAAATCTTCACATGACAAAAATAACTGTTTATGGATCACATTAAAGGAGCTTTAAGTGGACATTTAACTGATCCAGAAACTGGGTGTGAATGTGTGTGTGAATGGGTGAATGACTGACTGTGTTGTGAAGCGCCTTGGGGGTTCTAGGACTCTGGAAGGCGCTATATCAAATACAGGCCATTTACCATTCTAGTTTCCAACTCATCTCATATTTAGAGTCCTCTGAAATGTTCTCTGTGTTTATGATGTGGTCAAACACCTTCAGGTATGTGATGTTGTGAGGAGCACCTGAGGTATCGGTGAAACACTTTCATCTGGCTGGAATGCATCAAAGTCCAGATCCAGGAGAGATTCTCCTGGTCGTTCGTTGGGCTGTAGACACCATGGAAATAGGTGAACAAGTGACGACAACGTTCACGTCAGCTGCGTCTGTCTGTTTTCCTACCAGTGATGGAGACGGAGCAGGGAGGAACTCTCCACCAAACAGGTCGATGATCTGCTCCTCTGCCACCTCCTTGGTGGGTGTAACTTTAGGTGGAGGAGGAACCGGTGGACCCTTTTTAAGCTGTCATAAACATAAAAGTCGGTTAGCAGGGAAGTTGAGGTCAGACTGGACCCACCAGCAGGTACCAGGTGGATTGAGATTGGGAACTTGCTGGTGGACTGAAGGAGGTGTGAAGAGCAGCTAGAACTAAGGTAAAGCTCAAAACAATTCAGTAACCCTAACCCAGGCTGTTGGCCTCCATGCTGACCTAATTAGTGCTACAGGAAGCCCAAGGGTAGTTGCGTGGAAATGGAGAAACTTTTCAGACGTTTTCTGTTTAAAACATCCTTTGTGTTGATCTGCTGTAATTGTCAGACGCTGGACTGGGAGTTCTTATCTAGAAGCCTTAATCATCACAATTACAAGACATTAAGGCACTGATGTGATTAATGATTAACCTTTACATGAGTTTTACTTTCTCACATGAGTGACAAAAAGAAGCACTTTTTCATGAAGCTGTAATGTTTTGAGCTATTCTTTTAAAGTTAAAGTCCCATTAGTCATCACCACAGGCTGGTGAAATTACACCTCCACATCTGACCCAGCGGTGAGCTTGGGAACCATTTGGTGGTTTAACCCCCCAGTCCAACCCCTTAATGCTGAGTGTGAGCAGGGAGGCACTGGGTCACAATTTTTAAGGTCTTTGGTATGACCCGACCATGGATTTGAACCCAAGACTCCCAGTCACTCCACTAGGCCACTGAGCTGGTCACATCAGTGTGGATGTTAACAGTCAGGATTGAAATCAGGGGCCATTTAATTCTTCTGCAGCCCAAATGAACTCTAAACATCACATCTTCATGAACAAGGAATAATAATTGACTTTTACTTAAATTTAAACATTTATGAAACTATTAAACTGGACGCATCATCTACAGGAAATACAGCTAAAACTACAAACTCCATTCATGAGGACGGATGAGAACATCGAGACAATTTTTGAACCCTTCAACTCACAAACATTCATCATGAATGTTTCCTGACCAGCTGCTGTAAAAACCAACAATGTTGTTGATTTAATGACTGAAATGTGAGGTTTGGATCCAAATGAGACCGTTCCACTGACCACAGACTGAACTGAGGTTCCTGGAGGTTTCAGGCTGCTCTCTGGTGGAACTAGGGCTGGACGATACAGAAAAAAAAGCATATCGATAAATAAATATTAAAAACCATCATAAAAAAATGAAGAAAATATATTTGAAGTGCTTCCCTGGCCATTTTATGCTATTGCTTAATTAACTACTTTCAATAAAGAGCACAATGAACTACAATAATTTATTTTATATATTTACTTGACTAGGGCTGATTGAGTTGTGAGCATTTTTCTAACTGAAATTGTTCAGTTTGAGTCACAATTTTGGATTATATTACCAAGGTGGGCCCCCGGACGGTTTCCTGGACCACCTGACCGCCACTCTAACGCTGAACTCTGACACATTTTACATGCTTGTTTGAATTACCGTAACTCTGCAACGGTTTGCACCATCAGAATACGGGGCTGATGAGGGACAGAACGTTAGCGTCAGAGACAGACGGCCACAGCCACATTAAAGGTGTTCTAGGATGCTGTTTATTCAGCCAATGGGGGAAGGGGGTGCGCGCTCATGGAGGTCCCCACTAAGAGAATGAGTCCGGCAGCTTGTAGAGGGTTTGCAGATGAACAAGGACGATACCAGAGAGCATAAGAAAATGTGTTTTTTACCTTCCTCAGTAGAAATGAATGCACTGGGGGCACATGGGTACCCATCCAAGATGGCTGCTGCACTGATGAATCAGCTCCAATAGGCAGTGCCAGTCCCTGGGGCATCAATGTATAGGGAGCCTAAGGCTTCTCCCTGTACTTCAATTTAAATGAAATTACGTGAATTTCGTCCACGCCTGTCACGTACTTTAAAATTTGTTAGCTTGATTTGTTTCATAAATAAAGTGGCCAGATTTATAGTGGTTTTCTCCACGTTTAATGCTCCTTCTGTCATCCTGGAAGAAGGATGTGAAGCACGCTAAACTCAGCCATTTTCTTCTCCGTATATGGTTCGATGATGTCTGTATGGTGAGACGCATTTGTAGTTCTAGTTCTATACGTCTTTACACACAAAACCGGAAATAACTTTTGCCACCGTTCAAAAATAGGCACTTTCTTTGCATCAGGATGTGTTTTTAAAACTCACGGCCATCTTATGTTAAATCCACGGCATATATCAAACAGGATCAGAAAATAGCTTTTATAGGCTTATATTCATTTATTATTTCCAGGGACCCATGGTCCTGAAGTAGATGGGCGTGACTTAGGGCCGTGATATACTTGCTGTTTAACCTCGCGTTGGCGCAGGCAGGCTGCGTCTTTGTTCGTATACTTGCTTCTTCACGGCGCTGCGCTGCAAGTAGTACCAGAGTGTTCCACTAGGGGGCAGACGAGAGTACTCAGACCGGATAGAGAGCAAGGGCAACCAAAACAAACATGGTGTAAATAAAAGAGATCAGTAACTGGTTAATTTTGAGATTACGGCAGAAAAAAAGTCAGCAGCGGTATCGTAGATAGTGTGAAAGACCTCTAAACCAGAGACGGAGTCACCATGGTGAGTGTGTCTTGCTCGTTTTGTCAACTCCACCTACTGGTTGCTTGTATATTACAGCATTTGGGCGCGTTGTGTCGCGTTGTGTTAATTTCGGGGGACGCGCACAAATGACGCTTCAAATCAACGCAAACTACACGTGGCAGCCATTTTAAAAATGCGTACGCGTCGCTAAACAGCAAGTATATCACGACCCTTAGACTCCCTCTATGATGTCTGTGGATTTCCTCTTTCAACAAGGCTGTCAGCAGGTTACTGCCAACATAGACCCGGCTCACCGTGGCTCTGCGGTAGCGTTACTGCGACCAGCATTTATTGCTGACGCTGAAGTGGGTTGGAACATGTAGATTTAAGCAGGAGTGGCTTGTTGTTATGTGTCATCATGAAGCTTTTCTAGATCCAATCGTCTCTCCCTCACGTTTTCAAGATGACTAATTTACATAGAAAGCAGGTCAGACACGGTTCTGAGCTTTTGGTACGCTACAGTAGCCACCCCAAGCTGCCTTTATTCAACTACACCACCATAAACGTGGTCCCAAATTCTAGGTCACCTTTAGTATTGGCTGCAGCAGCGCTACGAAGGGAAAAAAACAGGAAAATAACCAAATGTGCACTGCAGCTCTGTCAGCTGAAGAGTTGAGTGAACTACTTTAATCTTTTTTCAGAACAATTTCCTTTGATTCTTCTTGCTTCAACATCTTGTGTGAGATGTTCTCTGTTTAGGTTTGAGAGGGGAGGGCTTGGTGACGGAGCGTGCCTGGGTCTGTGTTTTTGATTGGTTGGGTATAAGTAATGACTCGTATTAAGCTACTCGATGGGCTATGAGAAACAAAAGAAAACTTTTTATTGACCCATTTTTTTCTATCACACCTCACATCATTGTTTGTTTAATGTTGGAGAAGAAGACGTGTCCAGCTGTGGTCAGCGTCACCGTTTCATTACACCTCATTAACACCTGATCCATGTTCACAGGAATGGACTCTGGTACGAGAACACTAATGAAACAAACAGGTGTGTTTTTACGAAGACGTCAACAAGACAACACAGATTGACTTTTTCATGTTGACTCACCAAGTAACAGAGAAAAGAGAGCAGAAAGAAAACAGTCAGAGAGTTACTGAGGAGTTCAGGTCATAATAATCCATCCATCACCCACCCATCCATCCATCCATCCATCATTCATCCACCCATCATCTATCCATCCATCATCCATCCATCCATCATCCATCATCTATCCATTCATCATTCATCCATCCATCATTTATCCATCCATTATCCATCCATTCAACATTTATTCATCAATCCATCCATCATTCAACCACCCATCATACATTCATATATCATTCATTCATCCATCATCTATCCATCATTTATCCATCCATCATACATTAATCCATCATTCATTCATTCATCCATCATTCATTCATTCATCCATCCATCCATCCATTCATCATTCATCCATCCATCATCTATCCATTCTTCATCCATCCATCCATCATCTATCCATTCTTCATCCATCATCCATCATCTATCCATTCATCATTCATCCATCCATCATTTATCCATCCATTATCCATCCATTCAACATTTATTCATCAATCCATCCATCATTCAACCACCCATCATACATTCATATATCATTCATTCATCCATCATCTATCCATCATTTATCCATCCATCATACATTAATCCATCATTCATTCATTCATCCATCATTCATTCATTCATCCATCCATCCATCCATTCATCATTCATCCATCCATCATCTATCCATTCTTCATCCATCCATCCATCATCTATCCATTCTTCATCCATCATCCATCATCTATCCATTCATCATTCATCCATCCATCATTTATCCATCCATTATCCATCCATTCAACATTTATTCATCAATCCATCCATCATTCAACCACCCATCATACATTCATATATCATTCATTCATCCATCATCTATCCATCATTTATCCATCCATCATACATTAATCCATCATTCATTCATTCATCCATCAATCCATCCATCATCTATCCATCCATCCATCCATCCATCCATTCATCATTCATCCATCCATCATCTATCCATTCTTCATCCATCCATCCATCATCTATCCATCCATCATTCAACCATCCATCATACATTCATACATCATTCATTCATCCATCATTCATCCATCCATCCATCATTCAATCATCCATCATACATTCATACTTCATCCATCATCCATCCATCCATCATTTATCCATCCATCATACATCCATCCATCATTCATTCATCCATCCATCATTCATCCATCCATCCATCCATCCATCATTTATCCATCCATCATACATCCATCCATCATTCATTCATTCATTCATCATTCATCCATCCATCATTTATCCATCCATTCAACATTTATTCATCCATCCATCCATCCTTCCATCATCAATCCATCCATCATTCAACCATCCATCATACATTCATACATCATTCATCCATTCATTCATCCATCATTCATTCATCACTCATTCATCCATCACTCATTCATGCATCATCCATCCATCCATCCATCAATCATCCATCCATAATCCAAAAACAGTGGATGGTTGCTGGACCGCAGACAGAACCCGACCCCTGAGCAGGTTTAGTTCGGGGACTGGTCTGCGTCTCCCCCTCGCTGCCTCAGATCATGAGGTCCCGGGGGGGGGGGGGGGGGGGGGGGGGGGGGGGGCCCAGGGGCCCCCATGCACCATGTTCTTCTGGAGCTCAAATCTCGAAACACAAGCTGTAGTGTTAGAGACTGTGGCCTCGCCCTGATCATCTACTGTGACACCCCACCCACCCACTGGGAGAGGAGGGTGTGGCTGGGGGCCACAGCCTCCATCAGTCAAGCAACCAACAAATGGACCACCCACCAGATCAAACGATGTTACTGATCATTTAACATTTTTTAAATTTCTGAATGTTCACTTTTATCTGACCCTCCTAGGACCTGCTTTACCTGGATGGGGGATTTGGGGCGCGGTGGACCTGGTGAAACAGGGCGGAGCATGTGGTTGGAACCAGCCTCAGGACTTTCAGGTGAACTCTCATCTTCTGGTGGTGATGGAGTTCTGGCAAGACGCAGTGGTCCAGAATCACTGAGGAACCAGACAGAAATGACCCAGAGAGGTTCCTAATTAGCTGTTTGATGCACTTTAATCAGCTGTAATAGTGATGCAAACCCAAACCCAGTCCAGGGTTCTGGTGGAACTCATCATTACATCCTGACTGATCACTCAAGGTGTGAAACATTCAGGTGTGAATTCAGAACCGAGCCTGACTTGGATCTAACAGAGCCTGGCAGCAGCTCAGTGCTGGTCTAGTTCTGGTTCTGAGCAGTGAGAGCTGAGATTACCTCGGGGCTCCTTGAATGGTGAATATTTTGTCTGAGTGTTGTTCTCTCAGCTTGGTCATGACCTCATACAGCTCTTTACACACCTGGAAGGTAAAACACAACAGCTGATTTATTTTATCTGGAGAATTTAACACCAGTTACAGACTCAAGATGAATGAATGAATTCACCTGTGAAATCTCACGATGAAACTTTGCCTCGAGACTCGTCACACTTTTAAAAGTGCTGATGTAGAAGTCCACCCGGCTGCAGATGAGAGCACAGGACAGATTCGTGTGAGACGAGCTCCAGCATGGTTAGAGCCACGCATGGAGCTGGGGCTGCTTTAATTCTGCATGGGGCACGTGTGGCCACCAGGCTTCTGCTGTGTGGTTCGCTTGATGCACGGATCATGTAAATGTAACCCAGTGGGTTCAGCTGAGATCTCTCCATTTCATGATGATTTGACAAAGGACTTGTCAGTCAAACATGTTGAAGCCATAAAAAGCCAGTGATAGGCCTGAACAGGAAAAATCACTCCTGATTGGTTGGAAAGCTACAAAGCCCACCCCCTGCGTGTCGTCGGCATAGCAACGCTGCTCTTTCTTTTTCTGCTGGAGAGCGGAAAGCAACCGCGCTGTTGAAGCGAATAGGAACTCCTCTGTGGAAGAAAAAACTAGAAGAGACTCGGTGAGTCTGAGCTGTTTTAAACTGAAACTTCATTATCAGATAACCGAAGCTAACTCCCTCATTTATTAACTAGACCTACACGGACTGTGGCCAACCTCCTGTGGAAAAATGAAAGGGAAATTCTAAGCGCTCGGTGAGTCGACCAAAGCTAAAGTTAGCTTAGCTGCTAAATTAGCATCTTCCATGGTTTGCTTTAGGCAATTCTGTGTGGGGTTTTTCCCTCGCGGGATAGTTTTCACAGGCATGTCAGTAGCTACGTTTACATGGACACAAGTAATCGGATTGAACGCCCTATCGGATCAAAAATGCGTCATGTAAACATGTCAATCGGAATATTCTGATCCGATTCGGCCTGATCCGAATGAAATTTCATTCCGATTGAGAGAGGTGGTTTTGTCCGATCGTCAATCCGATTGGCGTCCATGTACACAGCCATTCGGATCGTTGGGGTAAAATAATGCCCACTGCGCATGTGTGCAACTTCAGCGTGCCCTCTTTTCGCCTCTGCGCATGCTCAGGACAGATCGAAAACATGGCGGGCGGTGAACAGAAGTGGTCTGTTGCCGACGCTATTTTTTACTGGA
>SSNS01000186.1:265088-281311 GCA_006937985.1 Aphyosemion australe
TGGTGCTGGAGAGTCAACTACTGACTTCAGTTTGGGAATTAAAAGAGGAAGGATACCAGGAGGTGTGGCTATCCTCTGGAAAAAGAGACTGGACTCATTGATAAATGTTGTTAGACTGGGTGTGGACTGGTGTATTGCTGTTAAAGTGAAACAGAATGACAAAGATTTTATCATTTTAAATGTGTATGCCCCTTATGAATGCATACAGAATGAAGAGGAATATTTAAATAAGCTTGCTTTTATTAGCTCCTTTTTACAAAATGAAAAATCTACTAGTGTTTATGTGATTGGTGATTTTAATGCAGATATCTCTGATAAGAACTCTGCTTTTGCTAAGCATTTGATTCATTTTTGTATAGATTTTAATCTAATATTGTCCAGCAGAGAGCTCTTGCAGGCGGAGAGCTATACATATATAAGTGAAGCCTGGCATACCACGTCCTGGTTGGACCATTGCATCACTACAGCAGATGCTCATGCTGCTCTGGCACACATGAACATCTTATACTATATGTCCAGTACGGATCACATCCCTGTTGAAGTGGTTATTAGGTTTGATTATCTACCTGCAACAGTAAATTATGTAAATAATCCTAATAAGGAATACTTTGACTGGTCTTCTCTCTCATCAGAAGATCTGGCCTCCTATTATGATTACAGTGATCAGCTGTTAGGCAGTATCAAAGTAAGAAGAGAAGCTGTTATGTGTACAGATAGTAATTGCTCCAACACTGAGCACAAAACAGATATAAATTCCATGTATTGTGACATAGTCAAAGTGTTACTTGATGCAAGCGGGTATTTCACTAAAAACAGAAAGAAAAGTAAAAATATGCCTGGTTGGAATACATATGTGTCTCAATATCATGCTGATGCACGTGAAGCTACTACTTCTTGGGCTCTTGCAGGCAAACCCAGACATGGACCTATATTTGAGCATAAAAAGCTGACAAATGCAAAGTACAAATATGCCATAAGATTTATTAAGAAGAATGAGCAAAACATGAGGGCTGAGTCCATGGCTAAAAAACTTTTAGACAAGGACAATAAAGCATTTTGGAAAGAGATAAAAATGATTAACAACTGTAAACCCTCTCTCCCCTGTACAGTAGATGGTGTCTCTGGATCAGATAAGATCGCAGAGGTCTGGCAACAGCATTACACTAAACTGTTTACTTGTGTGCAGAGTGAACCTTTCCAGGTTGATAAAGTTGATGTTGTCAACACTATTGAAACTCAAGAGGTTCATCTAGCAATTAAACATCTGACTGTAGGTAAGACTACAGGACTGGATCTTATCTCTGCTGAACATCTTAAATTTGCAAGTGTGAGGTTAGCACCTCTTCTTGCTTTATGTTTTACTGCTTTTATGGTTCATGGTTTTATTCCAGACTCCATGATGAATGTTCTTCTGGTTCCTGTGATGAAGGACAAATCAGGGAAAGTAGGCAGCTTAGATAATTACAGGCCCATTGCTCTTGCAAGCATACTCTCCAAAGTTCTTGAACAAATTTTGCTGACAAGGTTGGACAAATTGATAGTGTGCACTGACAATCAGTTTGGATTTAAGCCTAAACATGGCACTGATATGTGCATATATGCTTTAAAGGAACTATTGAGTAACTATAAAGGCAAAAACTCAACTGTTTTTATGTGTTTTTTAGATGCCTCCAAGGCTTTTGATCGTGTAAACCACAGAAAACTATTTTATAAACTGTGCAAAGCTGGTGTGCCTAAATACATTGTTAGATGTTTATCGTATTGGTATGCAAACCAGACCATGCAGGTCAAGTGGGCCAACTGTGTGTCTGCACCTTTTCAGGTCTGTAACGGAGTCAGACAAGGGAGCATTTTAGCACCAGTATTGTTCAATTTTTATATGAATGACCTCTCTAAGCAGTTAATCCAGTGTAGAACTGGCTGTATGGCTGGAAGTACAGTAGTAAATCATCTGATGTATGCTGATGACATAGTGGTGTTTAGCCCAAGTTCAGCTGGTCTTCAGGAGCTTCTTAGTGTGTGTTCTGGGTTTGGTGAGCAGCATGATGTAAAATTTAATCCTGCTAAAAGTGTAATCATGATCTGTCGAACAAAAGAGGACAAACGTATCAGATTTCCAGACTTCAAGTTGTCTGGCTCTATTCTAGGTGTTTCACATGAAGTGAAATATCTAGGTCACGTGTTGACAGACAGTCTGTCAGATGATGAGGACATTTATCGTCAATGCCGAATGTTATATGCACAAGCAAACATACTGTGTCGGAATTTTGGATATTGCTCTGCTGAAGTCAAACTAAGCTTGTTTAGAGCATACTGTACCTCACTGTACACAGCGCACTTATGGTGGAACTATAAAACAGCCAGTATTCAGAGACTGCAGGTGGCTTACAACGATGCACTAAGACTCTTGTTAAAAAAGCCCAGATGGACCAGTGCCAGTGAATTGTTTGTTTCTGCTGGGGTCAGCACATTGAAAGCTGTTTTAAGAAATTTTATGTATACATTTATATGCCGTCTGAATGTGTCAGAGAACAGTGTCATCCTAACACTGACTAACATGAGATATAGTGCTGTACGCTACACCTCTAGAATATGGAAGCACTGGTATGACTGTCTTCTGTAGGATAAGGGTCTTTTAACGTGTCTTTATTTTTAAGGTCATTTTTTTTTTTTTTTTTGTATTTTTTATTTTGTATTTTATTTTTATGTATTCCTTGGACCACGAGTCTGCAATAAAAGTCTACTACTACTACTAGTCATTAGCCTACTGGCAATAATCCTAACTAATCTATCGTAGACGGGTTACATAAACATCTGACTTAAAGCAGGAAAGAAGCATGGGTTAGGGTGTGGGTGGGGCTAGAGGGGTTAGGCTGTTAAAGGGGAGTTTTCCTCTCCACTGTCGCTACATGCTTGCTCAGTATGGGGATTGCTGTAAAGTGTCTGACACAACAAGTCAGTGACTCGATGCAACCTGCTGGGTTCCTTATATAGGAGTGGGATAATGAACTGAACTCAGTGCACTGATAAGTAGGTTCAGTTGGAACGTTTACTTTGATTTATGTAAATAAACTGAACTGTTTAACATGTGACAAACACGGACCAGAAGACCACTCATGAAGCTCCATGATGGTGGTTTATTGGTGGAGTTCTGATGGTGTTCTCAAAGCTGATCCATCTACTTGGATGAAGGTAAGCCTGAGCTGCATCTACATCTCCATGTCAACATTAGAATGGGTTTGCTCACCAATCCCAAAGAGTTGGCAGCTCATCCTGCAGACCAAGGTCCAGCTCATCAAACACTTTCTGGGCCTTTTTCAGCTCTTCTTCTGCCTGCACATAGGTACTGCAAAGTCAGCTCAGCACAAAAAGTGTGGAACGTCTGAACAGCTGTGCCCTGGTTTCTGACTCACCTTTATCATTTTCCTGTCGTTTTTCATCCCGGCTGCCTGCAGAGTTTCTAAATGATGGCGAGCGCTGTCATAGTCAATAAGTTTTCGACTCCTTTTGGCCACACGCATCTGAAAAAGCACATGGTCACACGGTCAGGTTTGTGTAGGTGGGGCTTCTCAGGACACCAACGTCCCAAGAGGGTAGACTTCTTCTACACTTCCTGTCTCATGTAACAGGCTCGATGTGTTTTGCGCGGTGTTGGTTCTTCATCAAAAATGATCTGACTCTTGAGACACACACACACGCACACAGAAACACACATGCATGCACACACACACACGCAGACACACACACACACACTCTTTAGGTGAGAGGAGATTGAAGAAAACAAAAAAATCCAAAAGCCTTCAAAATAAATAAATGAATAACTTGGTAGTTTTATCAGAAAACATGTTTCACCTTAAGGTCTGGAAACTGCAGCAGGTATTCGTCCAGGTTCAGCAGCGTGGAATCCACCAGTTTGTTATGAAAGTCTTCCCACAATGCATCACAGTCCTGCAGAGAGCAAACAGCTGCTTCAGGGCTTTTCTAATAAAGCAGGTCTTCCTAAAACCGAGGATACAAAACTCATCTGTTCATAAACGCATCAAATTATAGGAATTTAAAAAATTAAAATGAACTCAGAATTAAAAACACACACAGCTTACTTCATCAAACAAAAATATCTCTAAAGTTTTGTTTGACACCATAAACCAGATAGTTTCACCTCACACCCCTGGCTCTGCATCTTCTGTTTTCAAACATGCTGTTGTTGAACTGATCCTTAAAAAACCTGGACTCCTCTCAGCCTAATAATTACAGACCTATTTCTAATTTTCCCTTTATCTCTAAAATAAAAAAATATATACATTGCGGCTGATCTACTGATTACTTTTCTGGAACTTCACAACAGTTTTGATAAATTCCAATCTGGTTTTGGTAAAATTCATTCAACAGAAACAGCTTTGATTAAAGTTTCCAGTGACATCATGATGGCTGCAGACAACGGGGAATTTACAGTCTTAGTATTGTTGGATCTTTCTGCAGCTTTGACACTTTGATCACATCACCTTAATTAACAGACTCCGTGACTCGGTGGGAATCTCTGGAACTGTTCTAGACTAGTTCAGATCATACCTTTCTAACAGAAGTTTCAGTGTCTGTATAAACCAAATCATGTCAGATTCCACCTATCTGTTCTGTGGGGTACCCCAAGGCTCTGTATTGGGTCAACTCCTGTTTTCACTATATTTACACCCTCTTGGACAGATAATTGATGCTTTTCATGATGTCTCCTATCACCTATATGCAGATGACATTCAGCTGTACTGCTCCTTTAAGGATTCTGAGCTCCATTACCCGGCTGATCTACAACTCGGCCATTGTTCATTTATTTATTTATAAAGCACCTTCCACAACCTTAGCAGAAGCCCAAGGGGCTGAGCACAAACCATAGTGGATACAGTAGATGACAATAATAAAAACAGTAAAAATTTAAGCATAACTACCTTCGCTTGAACACCAGTAAAACAAAGGAAATGGTGATTGACTTCCAGAGAAACACTCCTCCTCACTCACCAGTAAACATCCAGGGAGCAGACATTGAGGTGGTGGACACCTTTAAGTACCTGGGTGTTCACCTCAACAGTAAACTGAACTGGTCCCACAACACAGGTGCTCTGTATAAGAAGGGCCAAAGCCGCCTCCATCTCATGAGGAGGCTGAGGTCCTTCGGAGTTAATTCCCAGCTGCTAAAATCCTTTTATCACTCTGTTGTTGGCTCTGTTATTCATTCAGCTGTGGTCTGCTGGGGTGTAGGCAGCTCTGACCGAGACAGAAAGAGACTGAACAAGCTAGCTAACAAAGCTAGCTCGGTTCTGGGCTGACCACTGGATACAGTTGAGGATGTGTGTGAAAGGAGGATGTTGGTGAAGCTGACCATCTTGGAAAACCCCTCCCACCCACTGTATTCCAGAGTGTAGAACTCCACAGTTTACCTGTTACTGGCATTATCCTGTTACACGCTAGCATCAGTGCTAGATTCAGTATGTGTTCAATACCCGGATGTACATTAGTATGTCTGTGTCCCTTATGCTGCGTATTCTTGGAAACCCAGTTTTCTGTTTTTATTCATTTTTTTATTGCTGAAGGTTACAATAACAGCCTTTGTGTATTTACCTGTATTAGTTTTTCCTTTGCTCAGATAGAAAAGTCGAGGTGATCGCTCTTTCCAGGCTGTTGCACCCTGACTTTGGAATGAACTTCCTTTATCCTTACGTAGTATTGACAGTCTGGTCACCTTTAGAAAGCAGCTGAAGACCCTTTAATTTAAAGCTGTTTTTACTTTAATCTTTTGTGTTTCTTCATCTGAATAATGACTTTTTTATTGATCTTTGTGATTTTTGTTTCTGTGATAAGTGCTATATAACAACAACAGTCGGTGTACTGTGTGGGTATTTTTCCTGACCTTCCCGATGGTCACGATGTCGTCTTTTCCATGCCAGTCCGGCTCGTAGACCTCATGCAGAGACTGAGTCAGGTTGATGGAGGCCTGCTGCATTCCTGTAGCACAAACAGAGTCAGTCTGGAGGAACTCGTGAAGCATGGAGGCATCTGCTCCAGGATCAGATCTTCACCTTTGATTGCAGACATGTAGGCCTTCATCTCCCTCTGTAAACGGCCGCCTTCAGACTGAATCAGCAAACACAAAGAGGTCAGGGGTCACGGAGGGCAGAAGTCAACTACAGAAAAAAGTTTCTAAACAGAACGAAGGCAAAAAATCTGTGATGGAATAAAAAAATGGAACACACAAACTCTAATCTGTAACAACAAAAACAATAACAACAATAGGTTTAAGGTACTTTTATGGACGGTTAAGTCTCTGCATGGTCTTGCTCTGAGTTATTGGTTCTTCACTCCCCTTCACGGTCTCTGAGGTCAGCTGATAGGCTGCTATTGGAAGAACCCAAGAACAAGGCGTGAGCTCAGGGTGACAGGGCTTTTCAGTAGCAGTCCCTAGGCTGCCTCTACAGATTAGGTTGGCATCTTCTCTGGCTTGTCTTAAATCTCTTTTGAAAACCCATTTTTATGCTTTGGCTTTTAACGCAGCATGAGAATATTTGTTTATCTTAGTTTTTATGTATTTTATTGTGTGTATTGTAGTGTGTTTTGTCTTTTAATACAATTTTAAATCTGTGAAGCACTTTGCTCAGTTTTATACTGTTGTAAGGTGCTATACAAATAAAGTTGGCTTGGCTAATATTATTATTATTAGCGAGTGAGTTCTGCCACGGATTACCAGCCGAAGGAGAACCTCGTCTAACGTTAACAGTTGAGAAGAAGCCCTCGGAGAAGCGCGTCGTCTCTGTAGCGTGTTGACAGTGCAGACGTTCACACGGCGACGTCACCTTCAGCTGCGCCTTCTCCAGAGTCTGGTTATTTATGGCGAGTAATCGCTGCCACGGCTAAGCCTAACCAGACTCTGGAGAAGCAAACTGGACTTGAACGTCTCCAAGACCAAAGAAATGGTCATTCCATCACAGCCCATCCTCGACCCCCGCACTCACTGTAAACAGCCAAACTATTTACAAGGTTCCTTCATACAAATATCTCAGCTTCATAATTGATCATGAACTCACATTTCAACTCAACACCGAACACATATTTACAAAATGTCAACAGTGCCTCTATTTCCTCCGTGAGATCTGCAAACTTCAGGTTCACCAATCCATTCTTGCTGCTTTTATAGATGTTTCCTTGAATCCATCCTCACGTTCAACATCACTGCCTGGTTTGGTTCACTCACTCTAGCTCCCCCTAACACGCTCAATAAAATAATCAAGATAAGCAGTAAAATCATGGGTCAGGAGCAGCAGCCACTCACCATCATCTACAACACTAGAGCCTGGAGGAAAGGCTCCTCACATGCTCTTCACTCCTACTACACCACGTTACCATCACCGTCGGTTCACGTCCCTCTAACTGCAAACAAAAAGGTGCTTCCTCTGGCTTCCCCCCCTCCTCCTGTTACATGCTAAGCCACAGTCCAAGTGACTGTGGATGGGACTAAATTGGAAGTCTTTTAGTATTTTAGTATTCCTTTTAATTGATTGTGTGTGTGTGTGCGTGCGTGCGTGCGTGTGTGTTTGGATTGTTGTTATGGGCTGTGCTGATACTCTCTCTGCAAACAAAGTTCCTAACGGACAAATAAAGTAATTTTAGATTTTTAAAAAAAAATAAAGTCTAAATAGTGGTAAATAAAATAAATAGAAACATATGAGCATCTATGCTGTAGTGAACTTCCAGAACTTAGTGCATAATGTAGCCCGGTCCAGCGGTGCCGTAGGGGAGTGTGTGCAGTCGCTCACATAGATGAACTATTATTATTTACCAGCGTGAGAAACTGGAGGTGTAGCGTGAAGACAGACAGATACGTGTCTCACACCTATTTTCAGATAGGGATCACTCTTTCTTGAATTTATTTTGCTTATAAAACAATTGGCTTTGTGAGTGGCTGAGATCCACAGAAGAAGGCTTATGATTGGTCAGTCGATGTAACGTGGTCGTGTGGCATATGCATATGTTCACACCATTTCTGCTAACCTGCAGGGAACATTGACAACAAAGTTGTACAGAAGGTAGCGAAGGGTCCTCAGAAATGTTGATCGGTTTGTCGCTAGGCGCTTTTGGGAAAAAAAGTTGTTAAGGGGGCCTGAAATATTGGTTTTCAATGATAATGAAAACATTATCATTGAAAACCCAGATCGGACTGAATCTTTAGTTTTGTATTAAAAGTGTTTACATGATCACACATTTATATTATTAAACAAAAATAAAACAGGACTGACATGAAAACCGCTTTTCTCAGATAAAAGCATCTGCGCTGGCGAGGAACAGAACCCGGATCGGGCTACGGCTGAGCTAACCGCCATGCCACCCCACTTCTAAACAAACGGTTCAGGTGTATCAGCCACGGTTGGGATATCCGTTGTGTCTGTGGCTCGTGGTTGGTTAGCATGTTGCTGTTGTGTCCAGCAGGAGAAACTGGACTCACTAGACACCCCGTCTGTGGCTGTGAAAACCTTCGGGCCCTTCGGCTGGTGCTTTGATTTGAAACTGAATGCAACCAAAACAGGTTTCCCTCTACATGCATCTTGTTATAGGATAAACGATTCTGGTGATTGCTCTGCACTTTTAAGAGTTTCCAACATGCCCCCCACGCCCTGTCCCCCTGACATCAGTGGTTCAGACCTCCTCTTCACCATCTTCCTCCTCTCTAGCTTCTCTTCATGATGCTGGTTCTGTTCTGTGTTTCTCATGATCCCATCTTTACTTTTTCTTTTTTATTCACATTTTAATCTTAATTTTTCCTCTTTTCCTTTTATTTGATTCTTGTTCTTGTGAAGCACCTCGTGATTTTTATCTGTAAAAATTCTTTCTTCTTTTCTGTCGGGACATTATTTAGTAAAAGTGCCTCACCTCCTGTCTTTTGAAGTTCAGAACCACCTGCTCAAACTGCTCATCCTTGGTTTCGTCTGCTTTTCCCAGCTTCTGAAGGACCTGAAGAAAAGTTCCAAAAACACAGAATCACCAGGGATGTTCCGACAGGAGCTCAGGAACAAACTGTGAGGATTCAAGGGTCCCGGGATGTTCTAATCTAAAGGTTCTCTTGGATCTGGTTCTGCAGCTTCAGCATCAGCTCATCCCCAGAAGATCTGCTCTCATCACAGATCTGACTGCTTTACACCAGATCTAACGGTCTGACCCGAGCAGAACCCTCAGAACCTGATGAAGGCTTTCCTCAGGGAACCCATGTTGGATCAGGTCTCTGCAGAACCGAACCCTGAGGACGGAGCAGGTTCTAGTGTGTTTCTGGACCAGGTCTTGATGGTTTTTTGGTTTCTTAAAATCGTTTACAAGGACGCGCGTGCGCGAACACCTGCCGGCCATCACCTGTTTAAAACAAGTGCGCGCGACCGCTGTGACGTCACGTTCAGATGGCGATAATCCGCCAATCCAAATTCACTCCGGATTCAGATCATTTTTCCGTTTTTATCAGCTGGTTCGGACTGAGAAGCGGTGACGTCATCCTGTCCGTGAGGATCGGACGATGATCAATAAAATATGTCGGAAACATTCGGATGCGAGATCAGATGAAAGGAGACGCTGCAGAGGCCCGACCCCCCCTCCCCCAGCTCCTCCATCAGCCTCCGTCACCCCCCACCTCCCCCCAGACCCGAACCACCCCCTGCAAAGCTCCCACCTTCTCCTGCGCGCGGTTCAGACGCTTCTGCACGTTTTTAGCGAAGATTCCGGTCTTAATTTCCGCCATGATGACAGAAGAGACACCGGAGGATTACCGGACAGCAGCAGTACGGGGAGGGCGTGCGCGTGCGCGGAGGGGGCGGAGCAGAGAGCAGGTCTGTCATCCGATTGGCTCCTCCTCCTGCAGCGCTCCAGCTGATCTTAGCCTGATTGATTATCTGACGAGTGTTTGGAACCTTGGTAGGTTGTCTCTGAAGCTGCAGGAGTCCGACCAGAACCGGACCAAGCACCAGCATCATCCATGTTCTACACCAGGTCCCAGTCAGGGTCACAGGAGGCCCGGTCCTGGTGGTCCTGGACCGGGACCAGTCCAATCAGTGACAGATCCTTCTGGACTCCTACAGAAACATCTGTAAATCTGAGCAGAACCGGAAGGTTCTACCATCCCAACACCTGAGGGCAGCAGAGCTCCTTAAGTCTTCCTCCAGAAGTAAAGAATATATGATCCCACAGTGGGGAAATTCACTCGTTAAGGCAGCACACGCACACTCAGCAGATGTTCCTCAGGCGAGAACCATTCTAAAAAAGTTCACACCAAACCCAGAACAACACCAGTTCATCTGTAAACCAGTCCAACACTGGTTCTGAACCATTGGAACCACTAGTGTCCTTATATTTCCTGCCCCCTAGTTCATTCCCTCCTCCTATATTTCATTCCCCTTCAGCCACCTTCTTCCATTGTTCAAGCATCCAGTTTCATCTTCAATTCCAGTTCATCTCTCTCCCTGCTGTATTTTAGATTTTTGCCCAATTATATATATATTTTTCATTTGTCATTGTCCCTTCCCAGTGTATTGTTTTATCTTTGTGGTATTTATTTTAGTTCTCCTCCTTGTGTGTCCTTGACCTTTGACCCCAGTGTTTCCTTAGCTGTTTTTCCTTTTCTTTAGAGTTGGTCTTCTCCGTGCCCCTGCTCTTCACAGCCATTCCCAAGTTTATGTTTTGTTTTAAGTCCTTAGCTTCTTTTCCTTTCTAGCCCCTTTATTCTGATGTTCCTATTTCCCCAGTGTAGCTCTTCCAGTGTTAAGTTCTGCCATCCTTCCTGTTTTATTATATTTGTCTTCCAGGCATTTAGTTTCTTGTTTTGGGTTACTGTGTTGTATTTAGTTCTGTTATTCTTTGTGTCTTTGGCCATAATTATGTTATGTTCATTTATTCTCCTGTTGATTTTGTATTTTGCCTCCCTTCCCCCCAGATAATTACTTACAGCTAGGGTGACATGTAAGAGGACCAGTGATGGGCAGTAACGCATTAAAAATAATGCGTTACTGTAATCTGATTACTTTTTTTGAGTAACGAGTAAAGTAAGGGATTAAAATGGCAAAAAAGTAATTAAATTGCCGTTACTTCCGCGCAAGCAGGCTGCGTTATCGCGTTAGTTTGTTCAGCCAAGCGCGTCTCATGACAGTGACGTATAAGCGTGCGACAACCGCGACGGAAAACAACAGAGAACAATGGAGCGCGGGACTGAGCATGCCCATTCAGCATTTGATAGTTGGAAGTATCGACACTACTTTGAATTTGATTCAGTAAAAAATGACAAAAATATTAGTGTCCACTGCACTCTCTGCGTTGGAAGGAAACTTTTATCTACATCGAAAAATTCAACTTCCAACCTGAGCAAGCACCTAGCAAACCGACACGGGAACGTGAAGCTCACAGAGACCCCGACTGACACTACTGCTGCAGCTGCTAAATCGGATTCCACCTCTGACGGTCCCACTCCTGCTAAACAGGTAAAAATAGACTTAAGAGCAACTGGACTTGGTGCCGCTGAACTGAAGAAGCTCGTCGCTGGCTATATAGTGGAGGAGATGTTGCCGATTTCCACTGTGGATTCTGAATCATTCCGACGCATCATAGAAAAAATTCCGACTAAAAGCGGTGTCAAGCTGCCGCAGAGAAAGTCATTTTCGGGATACCTTGAGAGAGAGTACGAGATAATGAACTCCAATTTGAAGGCAGCACTTGAAGAGGCAGACTTTGTATCCACCACTGCTGACATCTGGACGGTGAATAATAAAAGTTTCATGGGTGTAACAGTTCACTGGATTAATCCCACTTTACAGCACAACAAGGCCGCCCTGGCATGTAAGAGAATTAGAGGCAGCCACACATATGATGTGATTGGAGCAGAGATTGAAGAAATCCATTCAGCATATGGACTGCATGGCAAAGTTGTTGCCACGGTAACAGATAATGCATCCAATTTTGCCAAAGCATTCAGAGTTTATCATCCTTGTGATTTGGAGTCTGAATCTGAAAAAGAAGATGATGAAGAGGAACCAACTTTTACAGATGTCATAGAAGCTCTTTCAGCCCCATCTACTGATGGTCAGTTTAGCCTGCCTCCACACTACAGATGTGCATCGCACACCATTAACCTGATTTCAACTAGCGATGTTGAGAAACATCTGAACTCCAGTGCAGAAACCAAGGCTGTATATAGGAGCAGCATTGCAAAGTGCTCTGCTCTATGGACTAAAGCAAGTCGATCAACATTAGCCGCTGAACAGGTGGAGGAAGTCAGCCGCAGGAAGCTAATGGTACCCACGTCCACAAGGTGGAATTCCCAGTATGAGGCCATTTCCAGAATCCTCACAATTCCCTTGAATGAACTTAATCCCCTGTGTGTAAAACTGGGAATCAAGTGCTTTACTGAAAGGGAGTATCAATTCTTGAAAGAATACTGCAGTGTGATGAAGCCCCTGACAGTAGCTCTGGACATCTTGCAAGGAGATGAGTGCACCTATGGGGCTCTACTACCAACACTCACAAGCCTGATGTCAAAGACACTTGCTCTGAAAGATGACCTCTCTAGAATGACAGCCACCCTTCCAGATGTCATTGTAAAGGTAAGGTTATTATTTGAAAATTGCTTTGGATTATTTATTTATTCATTGTCTACAGTTTACATGGTCTGTGAATGTTTCTCAATTTGTTTTAAGCGGTGTGTACAAATGAAATTTTAAAATGATACAATGAAAAACCTAATAATCATCCCAGCTCAATATTAGGGATATTGTTAATGATCATTAATCATGAACATTAAAATTAAGTGGTCAAATTAACTTAAAGGCAGGGTACGTAAGTTGGAATTGTTAAAATTTATATAGGAACATAAATAAATTCTTAATTCCATCATATTGTATGTTACAGGCCATCAAGACTCGTTTTGATGCAGTTCTGGATAGCCAAGAAGGACTTCTTGCAGCGGCCACTTGTCCGAGGTTTAAGCTGCGTTGGCTGAGAGATGAGCATAGCCGAGTGCACGTGAAGGAGCTTCTGATCACAGAGTGTCGTAAAGCTGCTCCTGCAACTGCTAATGTGTCCCAAGACCCCCAACCGCTAGCCAGCCCTGCCGAGATGGACTTTTTTGACTTTGAGAACCAGCCCAAAGAAAGCTTCTCAGCAGAAAATGAAGTAACTGACTATATAAGGTCAGGACATGAGCTTGAGATTCTGAATCAGTTCCCAACTATCAAAAAGATGTACATGAAATACAACACCCCAACTCCATCCAGTGCACCAGTGGAAAGGCTGTTCAGTTTAGGTGGATTGGTGCTTTCCCCGAAAAGGAACCGACTGTCCGATAGAAGGTTTGAGAAACTTCTGCTGATGCGATATAACCACTGTTTCACTCCAAAAGAGAACAACACATCTCATATTTTTTAGGTTAGACATGACTGGGCCTAAATGTAGCATAGAACTGAATTTTCTGTTTTGGTAGTTATTTTTATCTGCACTTTACCAACTTAAACTTAAAGAATCTTTAATTTTATTTATTTATTATTTATTTTAGCAGTATTTTTCTTGGATTTACTTCAAAAAGTGAGTGTAAACGCCACAAAAATTATTTTATTTTCTATGCAGGTATTTGCAGAAATATGAGAAGGAAAACTTGATTTATTTTTCTTTAAATAGAGTGTAATGTGCAGAAAACCAGTTTATCTGTTAAACTAAATTCTTTAGACTGTTTCAGAGGCTGTTGCATTTATAAGTTTTTGCTTGATGCAGTGTTGATGAAGTTAAAAAAATCAAACCAATAAAACAAATGATAAAAAGACTGTTTCATGTCATTGAATTTTATATGACAGCTTATACGTATAGCATAATCAGGTTTTGTATCATGTTTTTGAAAAAAAAATTAAGTAACAAAATAACTAATTACTTTTGAAAATAAGTAATCAGTAAAGTAAAGGGATTACTTTTTTGGAGAAGTAATCAATAATTAGTAATTAATTACTATTTCCAGGTAACTTGACCAACACTGAAGAGGACATCTACATTAGAGGACATCCATGTAAGAACACCTATGTTAAGAGAACATCTATGTTAGAGGACGTCCATGTTAGAGGACATCCATGTTAGACGACATCAATGTTAGACGACATCCATGTTAGAGGACGTCCATGTTAGAGAACATCCATGTTAGAGGACGTCCATATTAGAGGACGTCCATGTTAGAGAACATCCATGTTAGAGGACATCCATGTTAGAGAACATCCATGTTAGAGGACGTCCATGTTAGAGGACGTCCATATTAGAGGACGTCCATGTTAGAGAACATCCATGTTAGAGGATGCCCATGTTAGAGGACGTCCATGTTAGAGAACATCCATGTTAGACGATATCTATGTTAGAGGATGTCCATATTAGAGGATGTCCATATTAGAGGACGTCCATGTTTGAGAACATCCATGTTAGATGACGTCCATGTTAGAGAACATCTATGTTAGAGAGCATCCGTGTTAGAGAACATCCATTTTAGAGGATGTCCATGTTAGAGGACGTCCATGTTGGAGAACATCCATGTTAGAGAACGTCCATGTTAGAAGACGTCCATGTTAGAGAACATCCATGTTAGAGTACATCCATGTTAGAGAACATCCGTGTTAGAGTTCATCCATGTTAGAGAACATCCGTGTTAAAGAACATCCATGTTAGAGAACATCTGTGTTAGAGAACATCTGTGTTAGAGAACATCCATGTTAGAGGACGGCTATGTTAGAGGACGTCTGTGTTAGAAAATGTCTATGTTAGAAAATGTCTATGTTAGAGGATGTCGATGTAAGAGGACGTCCATGTTAGAGAACGTCTATGTTAGAGGACGTCTGTGTTAGAAAATGTCCATGGTAGAAAATGTCCATGTTAGAAAATGTCTATGTTAGAGGACGTCCATGTTAGAGAACGTCTATGTTAGAGAACGTCCATGTTGGAGAACATCCATGTTAGAGGACATCCATTATAGAGGATGTTATAGGATTTCTGAATCCTGTACCGCTTCTCTATTTCATTCTGTATCTCACACACACCCACACACACACACACATCTGTCTTCCTTATCTCCTACTTTAAATAAACTGTGTTTGCAGCCGCTCGGGGCAGACTGTACTCTGTCCTGAGTTGGTCTGTCACCATTTTGCAAAAGGTTCTATGTCTGTGTCTTATTATGTCTATCTCCCTTATTTCCTCAGCGTCAGACAGTTAGGTGATTGGGAAAATCCCTAACATAAATTGGTCCTTCGAGCGGTGCCTGGGGGTCTTCTCTGTCGACGCCACATGCCACCGCTGGACATTGCAGCGCCCTGCTTTCGCTGAAGGTCGGCGCCTGGGTCTGACGTCGCCAGGGGGGCCACCGGGTCTGCGAACACAAGCTTCTGAGCTGGGGAGATCTGGTGAGACATTCTTGTTTATGTGTGAAGGGCCTGAGCGTTCGCCCTGGGAGTAAACGCGATTGATGATAAACAGCTGTGTTGATACGCCGGTAAGATAACTGTTGAAGTGTCCTAAATTGGGTCTTTGAGCGTTTTTCCCGTGAATTAAACGAAATTGGTTGGTCTTTGAGCGTTTTTCCGTGAATTAAACGAAATTGGTTGGTCTTTGAGCGTTTTCCCGTGAATTAAACGAAATTGGTTGGTCTTTGAGCGTTTTCCCGTGAATTAAACGAAATTGGCTGGTTTTTGAGCGTTTTCCCGTGAATTAAACGAAACTTCCAGTTATATGTTTGTTAGTCTGTCTGTCTATTTGTTTGTTCATTGGTTGGTAGAGGTGGAACGAGTTGCCACACTGATAGGAGGTAGACTTCCACCTACTTCCTAGTGCATGATTTGAGAGTGTGGATGTTTTTGTTAAGGTGTGCCTATGTGGATGAATGACCAGTTATTGGTGGTCTTGGTGTGATTTGCGGTGTGCCTGCTGGAACTTTGTCTAATCCTGTTGCGTTTCATGAGTGAGCTTGGAACCAGAGTGTGTGCTGCTGCTGAGTGTGTGCTGGAGGTGTGTCTGAGGTTCTGGTTCTGATCCGTGTGGGCTCAGGGCCTGTGTGTTAAATGCTGCTGTGGTGTCTGTCTGGAGGCGTGACTGTTCGTGCGTGTTTGCTTGAGCTGCAGCAATGAAAAGCACAACAATTTATTAATTTGGCCCCAAATTGCTTTTCCCAAATTCATACTTTGTGCTATCTACAT
>SSNS01000186.1:283158-294433 GCA_006937985.1 Aphyosemion australe
CAGAGAGAAACCAAGCAGCAGGAGGGTTTCTCACAGGGACGAACTTAGAGCCTTGGGAGTCAAGGGGGCACTTTGTTAGTAGATAAAAATGAAATAATAAATAGAATAAAATACATAGATGAGACGGGAGAGAAGTATGATGCATGAATGGTGTTTTTAGACAGATTTATGTTAATGGAGTACTGATAATAATGATAGATATTTGAATGCAGCATAAACAGGTTTATGGATGATAGAATTAATGGATAATAATAATAAAATTACAGAATGAAAATATGTTGTAGTGTTGGAGAATGTAGCCACAGCAAAAGACAACATGCACATTTTAAAGTTGCTATATTCACAGATCTAAATGTAACTACATAAATATAAATTTTGTTTATTAACGACTTGGTAAATGTATCCAAAGTACTCGGTACCATTCTGTTGCAGATGACACAACACTGTTTTACTTGGGATTGGATATTAAGAAAGTGGTAAATAATGAACAGATTAAGATTTAATAACTGGTTTGACTTCAATAAATTGACACTGAATCTCAATAAAACACATTTCGTACTATTTTATTTATTTATTTATTTATTTTTTTTTTGGACGTCCATGTTAGACAACATCCATGTTAGAGGACATCCATATTAGAGGATGTCCATGTTAGACAACATCCATGTTAGAGGACGTCCATATTAGAGGATGTCTTGTTAGAGAACGTCTATGTTAGAGGATGTCGATGTTAGAGGACGTTTATGGTAGAGAGCATCTATGTTAGAGGACGTCCATGTTAGAAAATGTCTATGTTAGAGAACGTCCATGTTGGAGAACGTCCATGTTAGAGGACATCCATTATAGAGGACGTCCATGTTAGACAACATCCATGTTAGAAGACGTCCATATTAGAGGATGTCTTGTTAGAGAACGTCTATGTTAGAGGATGTCGATGTTAGAGGACGTCCATGTTAGAAAATGTCTATGTTAGAGAACGTCTATGTTAGAGGATGTCGATGTTAGAGGACGTCCATGTTAGAAAATGTCTATGTTAGAGAACGTCTATGTTAGAGAATGTCCATGTTAGAGAACGTCCATGTTAGAGGACATCCATTATAGAGGACGTCCATGTTAGACAACATCCATTTTAGAGAACGTCCATATTAGAGGATGTCTTGTTAGAGAACGTCTATGTTAGAGGATGTCCATGTTAGAGGACGTTTATGGTAGAGAACATCTATGGTAGAGGACGTCCATGTTAGAAAATGTCTATGTTAGAGAATGTCTATGTTAGAGGACGTCTATGTTAGAGAACGTCCATGTTAGAGGACATCCATTTTAGAGGATGTTCATGATAGAGAGCATCTATGTTAGAGGACGTCCATGTTAGAGAACATCTATTTTAGAAAACGTCTATTTTAGAGGATGTCCATGTTGGAGAACGTCCATTTTAGAGAACATCCGTGTTAAAGAAAGTCCGTGTTAGAAAATGTCCATGTTAGAAAATATCCATGTTAGAGAACATCCATGTTAGAGGACATTTATGTTAGAGAACGTCCATGTTAGACGACGTCCATGTTAGAGGATGTCTATTTTAGAGAATGTCTATGTTGGAGAACGTCTATGTTAAAGGACATCCGTGTTAGAGGACGTTCATGTTAGAGGACATCCATTTTAGAGGACGTTCATGTTAAAGAACATCTATATTATACAACATCCATGTTAGAGGACATTCATGTTAGAGAACATCTATATTAGACGACATCCATGTTAGAGGATGTTCATGTTAGAGGATGTCCATGTTAGAGGACATCTAGCATGACCATGTTAGAGGACATCTATTAGGGGATGTCAACGTTAGAGAAAAGTCCATGTTAGAGGACGTCCATGTTAGAGGACGTCCATGTTAGAGAACATCCATGTTAGAGAACATCCATGTTAGAGGACGTCCATGTTAGAGGACATCTAGCATGACCATGTTAGAGGACATCTATGTTAGGGGATGTCTATGGAGGATTTCATAAAAGACAGCCATCGTTTCCTTTTGTCAAAATGAAAGATTCCCTGAGTAGATTGCTGCATCATCATCCAGTAATCCAGACATACACGAAAGTAGTTAGATCTACAAACTGAACCTTGTACTACAAGATGAACTGCTGTGTTGGGGGATGACTGGGCAAAGCAGCAATCACTGAAAATGTAAAACATCCCCTCATTGTGGCTTAAGACCAGTACAATTCCAATCTTACCCTCTGTCATTATCACCTGCAGCTTGGGCATGGAGGTCCTTTCAACAGTTCCTTATCTACCACCATTTACAAACGTCAGCATGGATTATTTTGGACAAATTGATGTGAAAAGAGGACAAAGCATCAAAAAATTATACGGAGCAAGGCCATGCACCTCAAAGTGGCTTACTCTCTGCACACCGACTCCTGCATTAACACACTGCAGACATTTATCTCTTGAAGAGGACAAGTCTCATGCATGAGATCAGACAATGGCATCAAAGAAGGACCTCTACTGTTTTCAACCAGAGTTACGTGTGAATTTTTTAGATTGAATGGAAATGCTGTAAAGGAAAAATCAAGCAGAATGCTAATGAAATAAATGACTGTTGGAAACAAATAATGACAAGTCCTGACAGGTCCTGACTATGGTTTGTACTCATGCATCAAACTGCAGGTCAGACTACCCACCCTTTTTGGAGTCCTTGGAGGGGGTGCTGGAGAGCGCTCCTTCCAGTGACTCTCTGGTTCTGCTGGGGGACTTTAACTCTCACGTGGGCAATGACTATGAGACCTGGAGGAGTGTGGTTGGGAGGAACAGCCCCCTGATCTGAATCCGAGCAGTGTTTTGTTATTGGACTTCTGTGCTCATCATGGATTGTCCATAATGAACACCATGTTCAAGCATAAAGGTGTCCATATGTGCTCTTGGCACCAGGATACCTTAGGCCGCAGCTCAATGATTTACTTTGTTGTCATCTCATCTGATCTGTGGCCGCATGTCTTGGACACTTGGGTGAAGAGAGGGGCGGAGCTGTCAACTGACCATGGACCATTGGATTTTTCAGCTGCATTTGATACTGTCAATCATGACATTCTCCTGTCTCGTCTGGAGTCGTGTTGGTATAAGGGGCACTGTTCTTAAATGGTTCATGTCCTATTAACGGGATAGGTCCTTTTCTGTGAACTTGGGGGGTTTCACATCGCAAACAGCACCTGTAACCAGTGGTGTTCCACAAGATTCCATTTTGGGGCCCACGCTTTTTTCATTATACATTTTGCCTTTAGGCTCTATTTTTGCCAAACACAACATCACTTTCCATTGCTTTGCAGATGACCTTCAGATCTATCTTCCACTCATCCCTAATTCAGTTGCCTCCTTAATGGACTACTTAACAGATGTGAAACAGTGGATGTCAATTAATTTTATGAAACTAAACGATCAAAAAACTGAGATTTTAGTCTTTGGCAGTCAAGACCTTTTAAATAGGGTTGTGAGTCCACTTGGTCCAACCTTTGTAAAGCCCTATGTGAAAAACCTTGCTTTTTTTTTGGATAGTTATTTTAAACTTGATAGGTAGATAAGTGCAGTGGTCCAGTCTGGTTTTAATCATTTAAGGCAGCTGGCAAGGGTCAAACAATATCTTCCTGCAACTGTCTTTGAACATGTTATTCATCTGTTTGTCTCTTGTTGGTTAGACTACTGTAATTCCCTCTATTATGGCCTGGAGCACTCCTCTTTAAATCGCTTACAGCTGGTTCAAAATGCAGCAGCTCGACTTTTAACAGGTACTAGGACGCGTGATCATACCACTCAGGTGCTCGCTTCCCTTCACTGGCTTCCTGTACGTTACAGGATCCAGTTTAAATTACTGCTTTTTGTTTTTAAATCTCTCCATGGTCTAGCTAGCCACACCCTACATAGACGATCTACTGACTACCTACACTCCTGACAGGAATTTGAGGTCTAGTTCCCAGTCCCTGTTAGTTATTTCAAAGGCTTGTCTCAAGGAGATAGGGTTTTTTCAGTGGCTGGCCCTAAGCTCTGGAATAGCCTCCCGTCACAGCTTAGGACCTTTCAGAGTTTGGAGGATTTTAAAGGAGTCATCACCTATAATACCGTGGATATCTACGTCCTATTGTAGTCTTTTAGGTCATTAGAATAATTATTGGAAAAATAAATTAAAAATATGCTTTTCTGATCCTTTTTTGTAAAGGGCATATTTTCTCGCGAGATCACACGCGATATTTCGGCTGTGTCGGACGGGCGCAGGACTGAGGGACACGTTAATTGGTGGAAGGAAGCAGGAAGCAGCTTCAGCGTCTTGCTCCAATATAACAAAAGTTATAACTGAACCTGATCTGGCAGTGACCTACGGGATCCAACAGTACGAGCCTCGCCTTGTGCGTAATGGCGCCCTCGCTTGTTGTTAAGTTGTTTTTCAGCGAAGCGTCATAAACCGGAAAATGATGGGACGCGGCATTGGAGATCTGTAAACAGTCTAGATGGGACAAAGCAAGCTAAAACAGCCTGCCATCGGCTCATCATGCTGTTGTGTAGATCGAATACACAAACCGAGTGGACTTTTTTTCCTCGTAACACGGATCAGCAACGGTAAGACATAATTTGTGCGTTTCACGTTATGAAATGAGCTTTGTTGTGTTGGTTTGTTCGCTGCTGGCCTCATATTTGGTTATATCTGGCCTTTGTGATGACATATAGGCCAGAGCTCAAGTTCTTGTTTTGGAGTGCGCGTGCTCGTGGGGTGCATGTGAGCTGGTTGAAGAAGGTAAGAGTAAACAAACGCATCAATGTTAAATATCGGCTTTTCGGCCAGTGAAAGATCATTAGGAAGCCATTATAGACATGTTTTTAAGTGGAAAAGTGAAAATTTCAGGTGATGACTCCTTTAAGTCATTGATTAAAACTTATTTCTTTGACCTGGCTTTTAATGTTGCTTGATCTGTGTAGCTATTCTTTTACTTTTTATCTAGTTCTAGAGTTTTTACTACTTGATCGAGTAGTTATTGTTTTACTTTCAACCTGTCATTTTACTCATGGTTTTATTATTTTTATTGTCTACTTTTTATCTTTTTAACGTGTTAATTTTTAGGTGTGTTTTTTAAGTGTGTTTTATGTGGTATTGTTATGTACGGCACTTTGGGTTGCGTGAGCAACAGTAAGTGTGCTATAGAAATAAAGCTGACCTTGACCATTACCTGGTGGTGAGTTAGCTTCGATGGTGGGGGAGGATGCTGGTCAGACATGGACATCAGGGGCAGTTCCACTGGATTGGCAGACTGGGGTGGTGGTCCCCCCATCTAAAAAGGGGAACCGCAGGGTGTGTTCCAACTACAGGGGAATCACACTCCTGAGCTTCCCTGGTAAGGTCTATTCAGGAGTTCTGGAGAGAAGGTTCTGTCGGATAGTCGAACCTCGGATTCAGGAGGAGCAATGTGTTGTCGTCCAGGCCGTGGAACACTGGACCAGCTCTTTACCCTTAGGGGGGTCCTGGAGGGTGTGTGGGAGTTTGCCCAACCAATCTACATGTGTTTTGTGGATTTGGAGAATGCGTTCGACCGCATCCCTCAGGAGGCCATGTGGGGGGTACTTCAGGAGTATGGGGTACCAGGCCCTTTGTTAGGTCCCTGTATGACCAGTGTCAGAGCTTTGTCCTCATTGCTGGCAGTAAACTGAGCTCGTTCCTGGTGAGAATTGGACTCTTCCAAGGCTGCCCTTTTACGGACAGGATTTCTAGGCGCAGCCAAGGTGTTGAGGGGATTCGTTTTTGGTGGCCTAAGGATCAGGTCTCTGCTTTTTGCAGATGATGTGGTCCTATTGGCTTCATCAGAACGTGATCTCCGGCTTTCGCTGGAGCGGTTCGCAGCTGAGAGTGAAGCAGCTGGGATGAGAATCAGCTCCTCTAAATCCGAGACCATGGTCTTGAGTCAGAAAAGGGTAGAATGCCCTTTCCAGGTCAGGGATGAGGTCCTGCCTCAAGTGGAGGGGTTTAAGTATCTCGGGGTCCTGTTCACGAGTGAGGGAAAGATGGAGCATGAGATCGATAGACGGATTGGTGCTGTGTCTGCAGTGATGTGGGCGTTGTACCGGTCTGTCATGGTGAAGAGAGAGCTGAGCCGGAAGGTGAAGCTCTCGATTTGCTGTTTGATCTATGTACCTACCCTCACCGGTCATGAGCTTTGGGTAGTGACCAAAAGAATGAGACTGCGGATACAAGCGGCCAAAAAGAGTTTTCTCCTCAGGGTGTCTGGGCTCTCCCTTAGAGATAGGGCGAGAAGCTCGATCATCTGGGAGGGGTTCGGAGTAGATCCGCTGCTCCTCCACATCGAGAGGAGCCAGTTGAGGTGGCTCAGGCATCTGGTTAGGATGCCTCCTGGACTCCTCCCTGGTGAGGTTTTCCGGGCACGTCCAACTGGGGGGAGACCTAAAGGAAGACCCAGGACACGCTGGAGGGACTATGTCTCTCTGCTGGCCAGGGAATAATAATAATAATAATTCATTTTATTTATAGGCGCCTTTCATGGCACTCAAGGTCACCTTACATTAAAACAGGAAAGATCACAACATAGTAAAACAAAGGAAGATCCCCTAAAGTAAATCAATAAAACAATTAAAAAGCAATAAAAGCAATAAAAAACGTTAAAATATGACAAATGAGATTCACAAACGGAAAGCAGGGATGCCCCCGGAGGCGGTTAGGGATGCTGCAAAACATCTGAAACGTCACATTTTGTGAAGGGGCTTAGAGCGGATCGTTGATGCAGTGCCACCTCCACATTGAACTTCTGTTACTCCTACAGCACACCTCACTGCTGTCTCACAACTCTCATACATGTTCTGCACCACTCTAACACATCTTGGCCACTCCAGACCTCCTCATGCACCACAGCTCCTCTCTCAGCACCGTCATACGCTTTGAACCAGGGGTGCAACGAATCATTATTGATCCGTGAGTCGTACGGATTACTCGCTATGTTCTGCACGCACGTGGTCCATGGATCAATCACGTGAAGGGCTGAGGCGCCACCTGTTCAATCCAAACGAGAAAAGCACAGCAGTGGTCATGGCTAGCAGGAGAGGAGCTTGAAAAACCACCTGCCTTTTTTAAGTCACATGTATGGGACTGTATGCATTTTGGCTTCCCTGTAAAATACAATGAAGATACAAACGGCAAAAATGAACAGACACACGTGCCTCCAGCCTGACAGCGCACGTACCTCTGATCGCTGTGAAAGGAGGGAGGTGGAGGCGCGTGCAAAATGCCTGGAACAATAATTACATGAACGTGATGGGACCTGAAATGTTAAAGACAAATCTGTAAAATAAACAGCGCTTCAGAAAGATGAGGAAATGAGTGAAAGCAGGACACGCAGGGAGAGAGCAGGCTATGGCAAGCCGTTTTAACATTTAATCACCAATCTGACCTCTCTGTAATTCCTATTTTATATAGCAAGTTGCAAATTGAGCAGAAAAGTGTTGCACTAAGTGTTCTACACAATAAAGAGAGAGCAACATTATTCGTCTTTTCTTTTCTTTCTGCTGATCCGAAAATGATACGATCCGTGACTGAAAACCGTGATCCGATCCGATCCGTGAGTTTTTTGATTCATTGCACCACTACTTCGAACCTTCTCTGTATTACTCCATCAGCATCTTTAAAGCAAAGGTAGTATCTAGTACACTTTCTTGGCATCAAACCGTTGTGCTGCTCACAAATACTCACTTCTGACCTAACCCTAGCTTCCACAACTCTTTCCCATTAGCTTGGTTCTTCTGTAGTTCTCACAGGTCTGCAAGCCATCTCTGTTGCAATGATTTTAATCACATGGTGCGATTTTAGAAAATAGCAGCAGAAAATAATATTTTAGATTTCAGTGGTGAATTGTGCTATTTTACAGCAGGCCTGAGGGCACCTTGTAGGGTTCCTGGGGGCACCAGGTTGGTGACCCCTGCTCTAAAGATTTATGATCATTTCTAATTTGCTTTAATTGCTGTTTTTCCCATTACAGTTTTTTTTCAACCTTGAATCTCCCTCACAGCTTATTTCTTACAGTGGAGATCAGTCATAATGGGTCTTGAACCGGACTTGTTTGGTTCTGTAGCAGTTTCAGATCACTCTGTTGTGAACGGGTTCTTTATAAATAAACCAAACTACACCGATGATGAGGATGCTGTAACTCCTGCGTCTCAGCAGCAGGGGGCGTGCTGATGTCAGATGGACTCACTCCATCTGCTACTGATACAGCAAACTCATCTTCTATCTATAACTTCACACCAACGGAGGTTCTCCTCCACGTGAGGTGACGAAGATGCTGCTCTGATTCATGTGTGTGTGTGTGTGGTATGAATGAATCAGGGACACTGTCTTCCTCCTCTTTCCTCCTCCTCTTCTGTCGTGACGTTTAATCAGGAGGAAACACCACAAACAGTCCTGAGATATTCTGGGTGATTTTACCCACAGCAAGAGTTCCCGTGTGTGTGTGCGTGTGTGTGTGACTCAGAAGGAAACCCCTCTGTGGACAGAGGGAGGGATTAAACAGCCTCAGAGGTATAACTACTGTCAGGGAGCAGAGAGGGAGACTACAGTGACCCGGTTCTGCTTACTGCGGCAGAACTTCAGGACCAACAAGTACCGGGACATCACAGGACCAGAGAGCTACTGGACTAAACAAATCACCAGCAGACCATCAGAACCACCACTGCTCCTTAAACAGAATCCAACTCTCTAAATGGACCTGGGTCTGAACTAAAGGTACCGTTTGAGCCGGTCTGATCAGACTTCTAGACACTTTGTGGGACCTTCACCATCACAGACCATTATGTGTTCTTGGGTCTCCGTGCTCTTCTGTGTGCTGGTCTTCCTCTTCGTGGACATCTCTCCAACTGTCTCTTCATCGTTGGATGTGTCCCAGCAGCTCCAGAAGGGAGCAGCCAACTCTGCCTGTCCATCTTGCTTTCTGTCCCAGGTAAAGACCAACTTCTCCTGGTCTGGAGGTCAGAGCGACATGGTGGAGGCAGTGAAGCGTCACATCCTCAACATGCTGCACCTGAACGCTCGCCCCAACCTGACACAACCAGTTCCTCGAGCAGCTCTACTCAACGCCATCAAGAAGCTGCATGTTGGTCGAGTGTCTGAAGATGGCAGCGTGGAAATCCAGGAGGACAGCTCAAGTCCCAAAGACTCAACACCACCTGAACCACCGTCTGAAATCATCACCTTTGGAGAGCAAGGTGAGTCCAGAAGTCCATAAAAAGTTGGGGTTTGGATTTATCTTTTGGTCCTAGCTGAGTCTAGCTCCAGGTCCAGGTCTAGGGTCTCAGTGGGACAGGCAGACCTGCTCAGGAGGTACAGCAGGTTGTCCAGTAATCAGAGGGTTGTAGGTTCGATCCCGGCTCCGGGCAAAGAATGCTGCTGTTGTGTCCTTGGGCAAGACACTTAACCCACCTTCACTTGCCTGCTGGCGGTGCCTATGCTCAGCAGACTCACCTCTGTCAGTGCGCCCCAGGGCAGCTGTAGCTACATTGTAGCTTATCACCACCAGGGTGTGAATGTGTGTGAATGGATGAATGATACACTGTAGTGTAAAGCGCTTTGGAGTCCTCTGACTCTGAAAGGTGCTATACAAGTGCGGGTCATTTATCATTTATCTTCTCAGCTGATGAAGAGTTCACCGGGTTCTGTTCAGAACCCTCCTGATACAGAACCCAAACCGCTTTGATCGGACCAGATCTAGAATGTTCTGGTCTCAAAACATCTGAAACGTCACAAAATGTGATTGAATCTTCTTGTTACTGATGTTCTAGTCAGGATTTAGTTATAGATGTTCTAGTCAGGATTTAGTTATAGATGTTCTAGTCAGGTTCTAGTTACTGATGTTCTAGTCAGGTTTTAGTTACTGATGTTCTAGTTACTGATGTTCTAGTCAGGTTTTAGTTACTGATGTTCTAGTTACTGATGTTCTAGTCAGGATTTAGTTATAGATGTTCTAGTCAGGATTTAGTTATAGATGTTCTAGTCAGGTTCTAGTTACTGATGTTCTAGTCAGGTTCTAGTTACTGATGTTCTAGTCAGGTTTTAGTTATAGATGGTCTAGTCAGGTTCTAGTTACTGATGTTCTAGTCATGTTTTAGTTACTGATGTTCTAGTTACTGATGTTCTAGTCAGGTTCTAGTTACTGATGTTCTAGTCAGGTTTTAGTTATAGATGGTCTAGTCAGGTTCTAGTTACTGATGTTCTAGTCATGTTTTAGTTACTGATGTTCTAGTTACTGATGTTCTAGTCAGGTTCTAGTTACTGATGTTCTAGTCAGGTTTTAGTTATAGATGGTCTAGTCAGGTTCTAGTTACTGATGTTCTAGTCATGTTTTAGTTACTGATGTTCTAGTTACTGATGTTCTAGTCAGGTTCTAGTTACTGATGTTCTAGTCAGGTTTTAGTTATAGATGTTCTAGTCAGGTTCTAGTTACTGATGTTCTAGTAAGGTTCTAGTTACTGATGTTCTAGTCAGGTTTTAGTTATAGATGTTCTAGTCGGGTTCTAGTTACTGATGTTCTAGTTACTGATGTTCTAGTTAGGTTCTAGTTACTGATGTTCTAGTCATGTTTTAGTTATAGATGTTCTAGTCAGGTTCTAGTTACATATGTTCTAGTTACTGGTGTTCTAGTCAGGTTTTAGTTACATATGTTCTACAGTAGTTACTGGTGTTCTAGTCAGGTTCTAGTTACTTATGTTCTAGTCAGTTTCTAGTTTCTGGTGTTCTAGTCAGGTTCTAGTTACTTATGTTCTAGTCAGTTTCTAGTTTCTGGTGTTCTAGTCATGTTCTAGTTACATATGTTCTAGTTACTGATGTTCTAGTCATGTTTTAGTTACATATGTTCTACAGTTACTGGTTTTCTAGTCAGGTTATAGTTTCTGGTGTTCTAATCAGGTTCTAGTTACATATGTTCTAGTCAGTTTCTAGTTTCTGGTGTTCTAGTCATGTTCTAGTTACATATGTTCTAGTCATGTTCTAGTTACATATGTTCTAGTCATCCATGCTCAGGTCAGTCAGGTTTCTCTCTGGCCCAGGGTTTGTGCAGCTGAAGAACGTGAAAGTCCCTGGATGGGAGAATGCTTGTGTGAGAGTGAAACAGCCGTGTACTTCCTAGTTTACCAACAGAAACATTCCTAATGATGTTCTATAAATAGTCTTTATCCTAAGAAAGAAATGTGTCATTAATCAGCTCCTCAGAGGGTCGTCGGAATTAACGAGCAGTGATGGGGG
>SSNS01000186.1:294541-404813 GCA_006937985.1 Aphyosemion australe
TTCATACAAATCTGGGACTCAGTAATTAATGTGGAACGGGGTGGGGGTGGGGGGCTTTTTTTAGTTCCTGTTTATATCAAATATATTTAGAGGCTCCATTCATTCATTAATTACTCCATTTAAATCCAGTGTGTTTGTGTGTATATGTGAGTGTGTATATGTGAGTGTGTTTTTGTGTGTGTGTGTGTGGGGGGGTAGGTCAACAAAAGAATCTCCAAACCTCTGAGGGGAAACACATTCTGCTGCACCTGGCTTTATAGACAATTTATTTCAATGTGTTTTTCTCCACAGGGGCCTCGCCAAACTCCGTGACCTTTGACCTTCTTAAGAACATTGGCTCTGCTCTGGTGGAACAAGCCAATGTTTGGATTTTCCTGAAGATGTCGAGAGTAAATCGGGTCAAAGGAAAAGTGATGCTGCGGCTCCTGCGGACTCACGATGATGGAGATGCTGAAGATGAGTGTGTGTCGGAGAAGATGGTAGACACTCGTCGTAGTGGCTGGCACATGCTTGCCTTGACTCGCAGCGTTCAGACTCTGCTGAATGGTGGCAGCAGCTCCATCAACCTTCGGGTTTCCTGTCTGCTCTGTTCCAAGGTTGGAGCTTCTCCCATCCTTGTACCTGAGGGGCAGGATCAGTCTCATCGCCCATTCCTCATGGTGATGCTACGAGCCGAAGAGGAGGAGTCTCTGAGGCGAGTCAAACGAGGTCTGGAGTGCAACGGGAAGATCCACGTCTGCTGCAAACGACAGTTTTATGTGAACTTTAAAGATATTGGCTGGAATGATTGGATTATTGCGCCATCTGGTTACCATGCCAACTACTGTGAGGGAGACTGTCCGAACCACATGGCGAGCATCGGCAGCTCCTCTCTCTCCTTCCATTCAGCAGTGATCAACCACTACCGCATGAGGGGCTACGGCCCGTTCCAGAACACCAAGTCCTGCTGTGTGCCAACGAGGCTGCGCGCCATGTCCATGCTCTACTACAACGAGGAGCAGAAGATCATCAAGAAGGATATCCAGAACATGATCGTAGAGGAGTGTGGCTGTTCCTAGAATGTTCCTCTGGAGACTTGAGCAGCAATAAAAACTTCCCCAGGTCCAGAGTTTGGACTGCAAAGATGCTTCTCCACATTGGAACGAGCAAAGTGAGCAGCAGGACCTGCTAATGGACTTTCATCTGTTTCTTCTGGTTTTTTGTTCTCAAGTACGTTCATCAGCAAAGGGTTCCTCTGAAGGCTCAACTAGAGTGAAACATCTCTGCTGTTGAGGTACTTGAATGAAACAAGTTTCATCCAGCTGCTGGAGCCAAACACCACCACCACCACCGTCATTAGTATTAAACGAACCACTGTGGATGGTTCCGAGCTCAGAGGGTTCAGACGAAAGCCAAAGACGAGCCTGAAGATGAACTTTTGAAAACTAAACAAAATGACTGAACTGACACAAGTGATGTAAATAAAGGTCTGACACTTTCCATAGTTGCATTCTGAAATTTCTATAATTTATTTGCATTAATTTTATCATTAAACAGTTGGAGAACATTTTGTTGTCTGTTTGCTGGAAGACCTGATTAGCCTGCCCAGGTACAACCCGCATATCTGTTGGTTAAACTGGTTTTTCCTCTACTAATGCGCCTGAATGCATCACGAAGCAGATGAACCTCCTCATCCTGAGTGTTGATGGTGCGTTTGAAGACAGTCAGCTTCTGTCTGTCTTCAGAGATCAGATCAGGTCTGAGCTGCTTTCACACGTCCACAAAGGCCGCTGGGCCGATGCAGGAACCCGACACTCGGCTCTTTGTTTACAGATAAAAACTGGAGCGACAACGCTCAGACTGAGAGGCTCCTCCGCTTCCTCCTCTGTCCCATCCTGCCCCCCGATTGGCTGCTGGAATCCAACAGGCAGCCAGTGAGGTTGTACATTTAAACTTCCACAGGATGGACAGAACCAGCAGCCGGTTGACCAAACGATGCTGTTTGTTCACTGACCTACAAACTCAGACCTGAAACAATGAATTGATTTCTGAAACACAAAGATGAGTGATAGGGCCAAAGCACCTTCTGGGTACACCTCCATACAGGTAACTTCACACAGAACATCACAGCCATCACACCCAAGGTCCAATCATCGGCTGGTGACAGGAAAGTGTTTACACTCTGCTATAAAAAGGTCTTATATTATCTCTGGAAGTCAACGCCGTCAGCGACAGGCTATTGTTGGGTGGGACCAGTAACCTAATAAACCTAATTATACCAACAGAGACATTAACACAAGTGTGTAACCATGGATACGTGTATTCATGTATCTGTTAGGGATGTACATAGTTAACCGGTTAACCAGTTAATTGCTGTTAATGTTGTAACCGGGTAAAACCGAGTAGTTTTGTCCGGTTAACTGCTTAGGCACTTAATGTCCTTCTACTACGCTTGGGTGTAATGTATTTTGTGCCACTAGAGGGCGCAAGAGCACCGCTATCAAAATACAGTATGTTTACTGAAAAACCACAGAAGAAGAGGTGAGCTCGTCACATGATCAAATAAATTTACTCAAAGATGAAGCAGGTAAGAAAAACAGCGTTGGAGCATTTTATTCTTGGTAGTGAACACAATGAGCCCCACATCGAAGCGCAAAGCCTGGTGGAAATGAAGCCACAGCAACCTGAACCGACACCAGCAACACGTCAATCTGCTCCTCAGGGGCGAGGTTAGGGGGTGGCTACTTGGGCTCAAGCCCCGGATGTTTTCTGAAAAGACCCGAATCTAATTTTGGGTGTTTCCTTGCCTTGCCTGCCAAGGCAGTGCCTTGCCAGGCCAGACACCTTGGTTACGAGGACACTGTCCTTCCTTGGCCAGAGCCCGCCCCCTGCTTGCGCGCTCTGTTTATGTACTGCCCATCATAGAAATTTTAAGTTACAATATAGATGAATACTACTTTTTTAATTGTGTATATATTTGGTTAAATCACATGTGTAAGTGAGTTAATACCTGCTAGCCACCAAAGCTGCAACTACTAAGCAACTAACCAACCATAGATAACTGCTTTGGATCTAAAAAAACATTTGACATATAAGCCCAATAGCTACAATTATTTGACTTACATTTAAACTGGAAATTTGCCCCCAAAGTAGCTGCTGCCTAGCCTAGTGAACTAGACCAATTCTTGCTTTGCAGAGTTTGGTCTAGGCACGCTTCATTGGAACCCTCGCAGCCCAAACCACTGCTGTGTCTATCCAATCACAACTCGCTATAGTTTTGGTTGGGCCAATCACAGCGCTCTATATCATGGGCCAATCACAGAGCGGGAGTAGCCGATGACGTCAGCGCTGCGGCCGCGAACGCCGCGAACCCAAGCAACATGGTGGCAACTCGGAAAACACGTTCGTTTGAAACGGCTTTGTCATCAACATTGGATTATTTAGACTCCAACGTGCGTAAGTCTGTCTGATATACTTAGCGGCTTCTTATTTTTATCAAACAAAGTAGTGCAATGTCCCAGTACACCTGATATTCGCGTGTTTTTCATACAAAAACGACAGAAATCATTGAAGCTAGACGCTATTAAAGCCTCCCGCTTTTCCGTCGCAGTGATTACGTCATGTTGTTCGTCACTCTGATTGGTCCTAGCGCTATCCAATTGCGTGCTGACATTTTGAAAGACAACCGTAGATCCCGCCTCACGACTGAGAGCCGTCAATGGTTCGTGGCCAGACTATATATACACATATATAGGATGGCTTGCCAGGCTAGCTGCTGCCGGCTCCTGATCATGTTTGTTTGAAAATACCGCGCTGCATTCTGGGAAATTTTTGACCAAGAGAAGGCAACAAGGCACCTCTCGTGTATCCTTGCTCAATTAGCTAAACGGCTAACAAACGAAGAACAGATGCCTTGGAAGCACATCAACATCGGAACTGATTGGAACACGCCTTGGTGGTTCCTGATGACGTATCTCCTAGGCAACTGGGGCGGGACCAAGGCATCAAGGCGAGGTTCCTTGCAATTGAGAAACACCCACTGACTTTTGAAGAGTAAAAAAAATCGCTTAGAAATGACATGCAGTACTAAAGTCCACCAGAGGGGGCGCAGCTGTGTAGTGTAGCCTGCAGAAGACTAAACGCAGCAGGCTGCATGCTGTACCTGAGAGACAGGCTTGGGGAGACTCACACATGGATGTTAGGAAGGTTTGTTTTGTGCTGTGGACTAAAACTACCACAGAAGATTGAAAGCAAAAGCTGGGATGATTCAGGTTTGTGCATCTTATTTAAATTGTATCAGTAAAGTTGTGCTGGAAAGAAAGTGAATGATAGCAACATAATGTTATGTAGGATATTTCACTGGAATAAGCCACACAAGCTGGGATAATTATAAACGTGAAGACAATAAATAGCAGAGACGCTGATGCTCTCTGGATTACTGAAAAGTGAAAAAGATTAAAGTAGAAGTATAGTTAGTACATGAAATAAATCAAATAAAATTAATACATTACTTACTTTAGTTTATGGAATTTATTAATTTAAGTCATTCTCAAGTTTTTTCATACCTTCTCATTAAAGGAAAAAGAACAGCTGTCACTGAAATATGTTTATATTCACAAAAGAAAATGTAAATCCTAAATCATTGTTTTCAAGCTGTGGTTCAACAGAAATACTTAAAAAACAAGCCTGATCCATTAGCTAATACTTTGTTGAACAACACTTTGAGGCGACCACTGCAGCCAAATGATTTCTGTGACTCAACCAGACTTCTACACCCTCTGCTCATTAGTAAACTGTTATAACTTTTCTGGGACAGTTTATTTAAATGTTCAGCCACAGTTTACTTTCAGGTGCCAGCAGTGTTTATCGTGCTTTTATTTATCCTATGATTTCTCCTTTTTCTTTACTCATGTTAGGACCAGGGCCTTTGCAATTTCATGGTGCCAGCAGCAGTTTCTGTTGTTGAACAATGACAGTAGAGCTTTCTCATTCTAATTATTTTGCCTAATTATAATTTAGTTATTTTTGCATTTCTAATTATTTCAGTGACTTTTTGTGAATTCTGTCTTCTCTTTAAAGGAATGATATGAATAAATGTGAGGATTACTGTATAAACATGGCTCACATCTTAATGTAATGTCCCAGAGGGTTTGTTTTCACCATACTGTATAGAAGCTAACAATAAATTTATTATATCATATCACTTCATAAGTGTAATCTAGTGCTTTTTGTCTGCTTTAACATGGTCAAAATGTGAAAGTTGAAATGTTTCATTAAAAAAAGACGATCACTCATCTGGGCTAAGCCCCGGATCTTCTTCAATCCTAAATCCGCCCCTGCTGCTCCTGCTTGGTGATAGCTATTTTGCGTCTGCCTCCTAAGTAAAATAAAGAAATGTCAGTGTAATTATTTAGTTCAATGTAAGGAAACTAAAGCGTGGCCTCCAGAATGCGCTTATAAACACGCATTCACAAGCAGGGCTGTGTATTTGACGCCAGACGACCTGCTGCCCAACAGGTTCTGGCTCAGATGGACGTCTCAGCTGTCATCCCGCTCTCTCTCTACTTTTTGTTCATAAATGTAACGAGTGTGGAACTTTAGTTGTTCGTCAGAATTACATTAAAACGAGTAAACGGAAAAAGCGTTTGTATTATTTATAGAGCGGGGGCAAATGTTTGTTCATGTGTGTGTGGGGGGGGGGGTTAGGGTTAACCGAGTATTAACCGCTATGGTCTTCGATAACCGGTTAGAAACATTTTGGTCAATGTGCATCCCTATATCTTTATACACATGTGTATCCATGCGAAGCTGCCATTTTACGTCATTGGCCCCCTGACCACCACCAACACAGGCAAGTCAGGTAAAGTGTCTTGCCCAAGGACACAACAGCAGAGTACCCCTGGTGGGAGCTGGAATTGAACCCACAATTCTCCGATCACGAGGCAACCCGCTCTACCTCCCGAGCTACTGCTGTCCCTTGGGTTCTGCAAGTTAGCTGTGGGGTTTCCCCAGATTGTCGGTGGCACGGACCTTCTGTGATTTTCAAGTTCAGAATAAACCAAGAAAGCTAAAAACTACCTTGTTTGTCACCATACAAACACCACGCTATATTAGCTAGTATGCTAAATTCAGGGGTGTGAAGGGAAGTGGCCAGAAGTTTGGTTCGGTTTGGAGTTGGTTCTGGAAGTTTCGATCTGTCAAAAGAGCGGTTTGTGTAATGCCTGCAGGTCTGTGTCACAAGCCGGTGTTGTACCATTTTCTGCAACCGTCAGATTGTGCGGCTCTAGGGGGGAGCCTGAAGAAGGGGGGTCGGACCATTGAATTGTTTGTTTTTTTGTAGCTGCACCCTGCCCCTTTAATGCTTTCATGATGATATGTTTTTACCAAGTTTCCTCTGAATTTGGACCAAAGTTTGAGTTTCTGTTTTGACATAAATGAATTTTTAACAATAATGCAATAATTGATACCAGGTAAAGAAGACTAGTTGTCTCATTAGTAACTACCCATGGGGTTAGGATGACCTGCTGTTAAAGGGAAGGCTTGTATTACTGTGTTTTAGTCCTGATGGTGGAGCTCAGAGACCAGAATGTTCTGAGGTGGATCTTGGTAAAACAAGTTTGAGAACTGCTGTTCTAGCTGAAAGCATGATGGCCCTGTGCTCCATGCACGAGCATCATCTCCTTATATGTGACTTCCCCTTTCACAGGTACGCCCACATCAGACACAATTTGACCCAAACCAGGACCCTACTGGACCCTTAGCCGGGCCGTTATACCCTGAGCCCTCATCAGGACAGCTGGGGGAGGACAGGTCCAGGTTTTTGGACCCTTTGAAACATGCAGAGACGTAATGAGAGGTGGTGCACTGTCATATGAGTCAAAGTGAAGGATGTGTTTTTGTGTGTGGGCTAGCTGCAGCACACGTCAGCGCTGCTTTCTGAGCGACAGCCACTAACCTCGACACCACCTCCACTACAAACTGTTCCTCCATCACAGAGCTATTCCAAGACTTTCCCACCCACAGCTTCACTCACACTCTGCTGCTAAATCAGACCTGAGATCAGCTGTCAGGAACCGTCCGCTCTGCTCTTCATGTAAGTCATGCAGGTCCATTTAAAGTGAACGGAACCAGGAGAGCAACAGGGACAGCGGAGTAAATGAATTATAAAGTTTTACAACTATAATCAAGTAGCAGCTCATTCAGAAGAGTCTGGGTGTTTTCACGGCTCCAAACCTTTCTGGTCTCGAGATGATTCCACGTTTACGTTTCAGACACAAACTCTTTGGCAACATCAGCATTCTCTTCTCACTGATTACCACTGACGGAACCAGCTGCCTGATATAGGAACAGCTCTCAGATACACAAGCTGTCCAACATGAAGAGACACCTGGACACACCTGATACATCAGGTAAAGCATGTCCTCGTGTATCAGGTGGATCTGGGTTCTCTGCTAAAGGTAAAGGTGTTGATGCTGTTAAAAGGGTGATCAGACGTAGGACCAGACCGTCTCAGCTGTCACCTGGATTAAAAATAAGTCCGGCTCAGAAAAGTGCTTGGGGACCCACCCCAAACCGGTTTTACGTTGTGCAGAGTTTTCTAAAGGATTTACTGAAATTCTTCCTTTTCCTGGAGATGACTGGGTAACTCACCCTTCCACACCCTGGTGGAGGTCATGGGCATGATCATCGGACCCAGACTGGATGATGGAGGTGGAGACCCTCGGAACTGGTCCCAGTAGGTAAAGCTGATGGAGCACCGGATCCGTTCTAATCTGGATTTAATCTGGATTCTGGTTCTGTTGGGCCTGGAGGATTCAGATGTTTGGGATTCGGCCGCTGAGCGGCGCTACAGGCCACGTGACCTTTAGATGAGTCGTGGAGTTTCCGGTTCCGGTTCTGCTCTCCGGTCCAGATGTACCGACCTCAGCGGAGTCCAGGAGCTCCGCGGCCGCCTGGGAGGTTTCCCTCCCCGCAACCCAGCTGGGGATTCCCGGGAGCTCGGTCCCCGTTCGCGGGCTCCCCCCGGAACCGGAGCCCGTTCGCTCCTGGTTCTGCAGGAGGATACGTGGATGGCTTCGGCTACGGGTCCATGGGGTTCGCGAGTCCGATGCAACGCAGGGACGACGGCTTCCGACGGCCTCGGTCCTTCAGTCCGAAAGCAGCTCCGAACTTTCAGGTACCGGTTCGGTTCGGGTTCTGACCGTGTTTAATCCACCCTTCTAAAATAAATAACTTCATGATTAACATAATAACTGGGTTCTGGCTCAGGCTGGCAGCAGCTGGTTAGCACTGACCTGTATGTTTGTTTCACACTTGCAAACTTGTGACTTTAAGACGAAAATCACCGCTGATGAAGCCAAATATGACGTAAGAGATGAGGTTTTGTTTGGGGGGGGGGTCCTTCTGTCGGGTTTCAGTCGCTGTATTTTCAGAGGGAGGAGGGGTTCGTGTTTACAAACCAGTTTTGTTAGTGGGTCACGACGAGCACGAGCCGTTATTTGACCAATCACAGACAGCTGGGCAAAAACGCGCTGCAGGAGTCTGTCTGGGTAGAACCCACCTGTGCAGGTGTGGACAAAACCGGTCTGGGTAGAACCCACCTGTGCAGGTGTGGACAGTACCAGTCTGGGTAGAACCCACCTGTGCAGGTGTGGACAGTACCAGTCTGGGTAGAACCCACCTGTGCAGGTGCGGACAAAACCGGTCTGGGTAGAACCCACCTGTGCAGGTGTGGACAGTACCAGTCTGGGTAGAACCCACCTGTGCAGGTGTGGACAGTACCAGTCTGGGTAGAACCTGTACAGGTGCGTACAGAACACATTTCCATTCCCGGTCTTCTGAAGGGCGCTCCAGCAAAGGCTTCTGGGTAAACCCTAATCTAATCCAGCTGGTTCTGTGTTTCAGTCCCGACCTTCAGACGTTCCTGTGGAGAAATATTTCAGCCCCATGATGCTGGAGGATCCCTGGGAAACTCTGCAGCCCGTCAGCCCTGCAGACGCCTCCGCGGCCATCAGGAGGATCACATGACCCAGTTAAACTGCCAGCAGCCAATAAGAAGATAGCAGCATAACACACATGACCGGTTTCCATGTTATAATTCAAATTATTACTATGAACATGTTACAGACGGGAGCTTAAAGCAGATGTGTTCAGACTGATTTCATTGTGTTTTTATTTACAAACTGCAGACAGGAAATGTTTTTATTTTTGTCAGTAAAAAAAATTGTTTTTGAAAAGGTTTGTCTTTAGTCCTCATTTGGGTCAGATCACCACTCACCCTATCAGTGATAATTCCAGATTATAGAAGTCAAAGGGTGACTGATAATTTCATATTATAGAAGCAAGAGGGTCACTGATAATCTCAAATGATATAAAACAGAGGGTCACTGATAATCTCAGATTATAGCCAGAGGGTCGCTGATAATCCCAGATTATAGAAGCCAGAGGGTCGCTGATCTCAGATTATTAAAGGCAGCGTGTCACTGATAAACCCGAATTATTAAAGGCGGAGGGTCACTAATCCAGATTTTAAAGGCGGAAGGTCACTGATAAACTGAGATTACAGATTGCAAAAGGGTCACTGATAATCTCATATTATAGAAGCCAGAGGGTCACTGATAATCCCAGATTATAGAAGCCAAAGGGTCACTGATAATCTCAGATTATTAAAGGCAGAGGGTCACTGATGAACCCAAATTATTAAAGGCGGAGGGTCACTAATCCAGATTATTAAAGGTGGAAGGTCACTGATAAACCCAGATTATTAAAGGCAGAGGGTCACTAATCCAGATTATAAAAGGCGGAAGGTCACTGATAAACCCAGATTATAGAAGCAAAAGGGTCACTGATAATATCAGATTATAGAAGCCAGAGGGTCACTGATAGTAATGATAGCATCCCTTCGCTTCTGGGATGCGTCCAGAACGTTACACTTTGCTGCCGGTGGAAAGGAATCCGTCCACTATAATGACGGCTAATTGCTGCGTAGTACGTTTCGCTTTCACGTCCGGTGGAAAGAAGGGCTCAGACTGAGAGACCATCTAAAGGCTCAGGAACCCTTTGCAGGTGTTCTGGATTCATCAGCTGATTAGAGTGTGACACTTTGAGTCTAGAATATTGAACCTTTTCATAATATTGTGATAATGTGAGATTTCTAATGTGGGGTTTTCATCAGCTGTAGCCATAATCATCACAATTATAACAATAAAGGCTGAAACATCTGGACTTGCCTGGAATGAGTCTGTCTCATAGATTATTTCACCTTTAAGGTTGAATTAGTGACCTCTAATTCTAGTTTTTACATTTTCACCTGTATAAATCAACGAGTGAGTAATCCATTCATTTTGCTCTCCACTTTATTTTGAGTTCTATAATTTCTTGACCATATTTTTGTCCTGGATGTTTTTACAGTCCCTCCCTCCCAGGGACATCTGGAGACAGCCTCTGGATTAAACAGGAATTATCTACTGCTTCTGTCCTCAGAAGGCAGGTGTCCAGCTGGCTTTACTGGAGGAGCAGCTTTCTTCTTTCTCAGAGGAACACTATTGGTCAGCACCTGGACAGAAATACAAGCTTGATCTGTGATTGGTTGAAGACTGATGTCCTGTTCTCCGTTTTCAAAGTAAAAGTACTCTGGTTTGATTGCTGGTGTAGGCTTGTTTCTCTGCTGAAGGTGTTTTTATCTTAAACATGTTGGGGACAACATGTCAACAGATGAGGTGACTCACCTGGCGCAGCTGATGTGTGTACAGGTGTTCTGGTTCCTCTGGTTTCCTGGTTGGCACAGCGACACACCAACGCTGCAATTCTGTAATCATCTCTGCAGGACTGAAGAGGACCACTGGGTCAGCACGGAACCGGTTGATAAGCTCCACCAGACGCTCCTTATAGTGAGCCCTGCAGGGACAAACAGGTGGACACACCTGAGATTTACAGCAGCTCTAAACAGGTGCTGCACTGGGTCAGACATCATACTGGCAGTATCCTCGGTACTCAGGGTGTGCCGGCTGGCCACAAGGCTCCTCCTGTCTGCTGCTGTCTTCGTCTCTGAACTCCAACACAGAACACACCGCTGCAACAAGGACACAGCTGTCACGTTTCTAACACGTTCTAGCAGGTGACCACACTCACCTTACCTGTCTGACTGAGGTCTACTGAGTTGCTCTTAGCTGGTTCCACATAGGAAGGAGACACTCTGTAATACTGAGACAGAACAATGTCAGCTCCAGCAACACAGCTCCTGGCCTCACCTGAGCCCTCAGGTGTTGCTTACCTGCAGCAGCAGGTGCAGACGGGTCACGCTCCAGTCCCTCAGGTGGTACAGGCAGTCTCTGGGGTGGTGGGCATGAAGACCTTTGGTTCTGCACTCAGCAGAGAAGCTACAGGCCTGAGGACATTAGAAACAACTGTCTCCGTTGAGGTCTGGACCAAATAGGGACATGGTGGAACCCACATGGACCTGCTGTCCAGAACAGAGAACTTACCCCTCCAACAGCAAAGCTCTGGCTGCAGCTCCCACAGAACTGATGGTGACACAACGTGCAGGTGAAGTGAAGACATCCTCCTTTGGCCAGACCAAAGACAAACTGACAGTTTGGACACTCTAGGGACCAAATGAGACAGCGAAACACCTCATTGCCAGAGCTGGTGAAGGTGCAGGACCAAACATAGCAAACAACTTCAGTTGCAGGAGCCTGGTTCTGCTCTGAACTAGACTGTTAGTCTTCACGGTCCACTCACAGAACCAGAGTCCACAACCAAGGTCAAACGTGTACAGGACTGAGGTCTTGAAGGACTCTCCAGGACCCCTTTAAGGGTTGTGGGGGGGTTGTACCAATGCTGGGAGAACTGTGCTGGTCCTGCTGGTTCTGATGCTGCCAGGTCTGGACCTGTTCACACGAGAGTCCCTGATGCTGAAGAGACCACTGCAGAGCACAAAGACAGGCTTAGGGTTTGGTCTCAGGTCAGCTGAGAGGACTGCAGGTGTGACTCTTACAGGTGATCTACACCGAGAGCAGGTGCTCTTCTTACAGCTGGGACAGTTCATCCTCAGACCGCTGTCCTCGTGCAGCATCCCAAACGAACACTGGAACACACAGAACCACTTACAGACCTGGAGTCAATCCCCAAATTCAGTTCTAGACCAGTTCAGGAATGTCTTCTGGTTCTGACTTCCCTACAGACAGGCTGCCTGAGTCCAGATGAGTCTGCTACCAGGACCAGAGCAGGGACGTCCCTAAAGCCTAGCCTCTGAGTGAGAGAAAACTTGCTGATGGAGATGTATAAAAGGTGTGTGTGTGTGTTCTTGTACTTACTACATACTGAGGACCAAAAGAAGTTTTTCACCAACAGAGTGAGGACATTTTTCTGGTCCTCACTTTTTTAAAAGCTTACCAGTTGGGTTTAGAGGGATGGTGAGAATTAGGTTTTTGTTGAGGTTAGGGTTAGGAATACAGCAACACTGGTTATGGTTAGGGTTAGGCATAATACAGTCAATAAAATGAAAAACAAAATGAATGGAAGTCAATGGATGGTCCTCACTATGATATAAAGACAGACGTGTGTGTGTGTGTATGTGCGTGCGTGTGTGTGTAAACTTACTGATGGAGATGTATAAACTAGCCTTATCTCTGCACTGGTTCTCCTGGGACAAACACCATGGCCTTAATGGTCACATCAAGGTTCTGACTGAACTGGAAGCACTTTCAATAAAAGTTGTAAGCAATCATCTGGTTCTAAGGCGGGTCCTGGTCCCGGTCCTGGTCTGAGCTGGTTTAGCTCCTGGACGGGGTCTCTGTGGGTCTTACGTGAGCACACCAGCAGAAGTTGGGCATCTCCTGCAGAGCTCGATCTCTGAGTTTCCTCTGGAATAGTTCATGGATTTCCGGTGGCAGAAAGTGACGGATCTGACAAAACAAACAGAAACCAGATGAGGCAGCAGGACCTTCATCACTAACCAGGTGAGTGTGTCTAACCTGTGTGTCCAGCAGGCTGAAGTAGTCCATAGACTCCCCCAGTCCCCCCTGACCTCTGATCTCTGGCTGACCACACTGAGGACAAGTGAACTGCTCAACGCCGCGCTCCTTAATGGTGACGGAGAAGAAGGAAGTGAAACAGGTGTGACACAGGAAGCAGGAGCAGTGAGTCATCAGGATCATCTGCAGGAAATACAGTCAGAGGAGGTCCGGGCTCTCTGATTGGCTGGCTCAGATGAAAATGTCACCTTGCTGAAGGACACCTGATCCTGACAGATGGGACAGGTGTGTGTAAGAAACCTGAGGGCTGATGGGAAATCTTGGTTCAGCCTGACTGCCTCTATGACCTCATCAGGGTTGAAGCTCCGCCCCTTCATGGTCATCAAGGCGTCAAAAACTTCCACCTTCTTTGCAGACAGCTGTTCTCCCACCTGAAAAAAGGACATAAAGAGTCCACTTGAGACCAGCAGAGATGTTACCCCTCACGCTTCAACCAGGCCGCTGCAGCTTGAAGCCACATCACATCCAGAACCAGAACTAGTCAGCAGAGAGGTTCTGGAAGCTGGAGTACCCATGATCAAACACAAGAGGGAGCTGTGCTCACAGCAGCCACTCCTGGAACCACAGCATGAAGCTGTAGGTGTTTCTCAATCTCAAGGAACCTTGCCTTGCCTGCCAAGGCACTGCCTTGCCAGGCCAGATGCCTTGTTTACGAGGACACTGTCCTTCCTTGGTCAAAAAAAACGGTTAAATGGAACAGACTTGTCCCACGTGAGCACGGCCAGCCAGAGCCCGCCCCCTGCTTACACGCCCTGTTGATGTCCCTCCCATCATAGTAATGATCTCTGACGATCTCTCCTGGACTGCAAATACTACAGCGGTGGTAAAAAAAAGGCCCAGCAGCGTCTCCACTGGCTGCGAGTGCTCAGGAGGAACGACCTGGAGGAGAGGCTGATGGTGACATTCTACAGAGCCACCATAGAGAGCATCCTAGCGTACGGCATCACAACATGGTACGCAGGGTGCTCAGCTGCAGACAGGAAAGTACTGCAGAGGGTCATCAGCACAGCCCAGAAGATCACTGGCTGCTCTCTGCCCAGCCTGGAGGACATTGCCAACTCCCGCTACCTCATTAGAGCAAGCAATATCATCAAAGACATCTCTCATCCCAGTAACCATCTGTGTGACCTGTTACCGTCAGGCCGACGGTACAGGTCACATAAAACCAGGACAAATAGATTCAGAGATAGCTTCTTTCCCAGAGCTATCACCGTAGCAAACAACCACAAAACCAGATGAACCTGTTAACCCGAACCCCACATTTACCATCTAATATTGATAAAGTGCAATAATATTTATATGTGCTCTCTCAGTTTCACTCAATATGCAAATATTCTGCACACAATAGGGACCTGCAATGCTGCTACTCTATATTTTTGCACATATTACTGTTGATTTTACATTTATTTGATTGAATTTGATTTGATTGATTGTGTTGATTTTACATTTATCCTGCACCAAATGGAGTGGCACTCCAATTTCGCTGTACCCTGTACAACGACAATAAAGTCTATTCTGATTCTAATATTGAGCCTTTTACTTTTTTAATTGTGTATATGTTGGTTAAATCAAATGTGTTAGCTAGTTAGTACCTGCTAGCCACCAAAGCTGCAACCACTAAGCAACTAACCAACCATAGATAACTGCTTTGGATCTAAATAAACATTTTACATGTAAGCCCAATAGCTACAATTAGTTGACTTACACTTAAAGTGGAAATTTGCCCCCGAAGTAGCTGCTGCCGGCTCCTGATCACATCTGTTTGAAAATACTGCGCTGCATTCTGGGAAATTTTTGACCAAGAGAAGGCAACAAGGCACCTCTCATGTATCCTTGCTCAATTAGCTAAACGGCTAACAAACGGAGGACAGATGCCTTGGAAGCACATGAACACTGGAACTGATTGGAACACACCTTGGCGGTTACTGATGACGTATCTCCTAGGCAACCGAGGCAGGACCAAGGCATCAAGGCGAGGTTCCTTGAGATTGAGAAACACCCTGTGTTTACATGAAACTCACCTTGCTGAGGTCAGTTCCAGATAATGGTCCTGACCATGGACTCTGGGGAACAGAACAAGCCTGGACTGGTTTGGACTCCATCTTCCATTCAGGTGAATCATCCAGCAGGTCTCTGCTGGACTTCCCATCCATCCTCAGAGCTTCCATCTTCCTGCAAATACCTGCATGAACCAGATGGACCCAGGTTTAGTTTTCCAGTCAAGACCCCGTTCACCTCTGATAACCCTGATCCTGGACCTGATTCTGATCCTGATCCTGGATCCAATCCTGATCCTGGACCTGGTACTGTTTTCATATTTTTAAATCATGTTCATGAGCCAGTATGTGCTAAAATGACCCTTTACAGGTTAATGAAATGTCACTCAGACCCCCACCGCCCTCTGTGGCCAGAATACTGCACTTGCAACTTCAGAGTGGTGGTCCGGTCCCTGTTGGACTTAGTAAAGTGGAGCTGACATGCCTGGTGCTGCAGTCTGCTTCCAGCATGTTTCCTGCATGTTTTAGATCATGAACACAGCTGATTTGTTTGATTTTGTGATGAACCGCTCCTGTAGACACTAATGAAGGCTGAGGAGACATTTCAGCTGTTAGATTAAGGTGTTAAAAAGACGAACGCACAGCCAGGAGATAAGTTTCACTTTTGTTATGACCACAGATAATTAATAATCGACACTAGGGGGTGCTAAAAGCAAGCAAAACCGCCTATTAGTGCCCACCTGAGCGATTGTCAGGGGGCGTGAGGTGCTGGAGAATTCTTTATTTTTAGCATATTTTTTCATGCAGAATGCTAAACCACCCCAAGTCACTAGGTGGCAGCAGCGCTCAGACTAATCAACAGGCTGCCATTTTAACCCAGCAGAAGAAGAGCATATAAACACACACAGAAACGAAGCACAGGGTTGAGAGAGTAAACAGCCAACGCGCCGACTGTCGCCAGAAAAAGACGAGAAAATAAGACAAAGTTTTCATAACACCTGGATTAACTTTGAAGATGGTGGAAAATGATGAAAAACCTCAGTAGCGGCTGATGAAGAAACTGCTTGGAGGAGCTAAAGCCTAATTTATACTTCAGCTTGACTGTGGAGTCGCGCACACGCAATGACGGAGATGTTTTCCCTTCAGACTTCTCCGTCACCAGGGGAGTGTTGCAAAGCAATTCCCCGCCAGGACAACAGAGGGCGTAGCGCTTTTCTGGTGTATCCTGCCACCATTACAGTCTTGTATGTTGTATCCAGTCCACGATAGTGTATTTACTACAGTGTTTACATTGTTTTAATATAGTTTAGAGACTTTTTTACACGGACAAATTTGTCCCTCATTCTCCTCCACCTCTTCATGCTCTTACCACCTCTAAACCCAAGTTTTCCGTCATTTCCGTCCACGAATAAAATGCTTGCTGTGCATCTTTGTGCTCCTTCAGTCGGATAAATAAACTTTAATATTTTCTGACTTTCTGATGATCAGCAAGTGTGGTTCCAAAGTTTCACTTTGCTGTCTCTAATGGAACACTAGGGGGTGCTAAAAACAAGCCAAAACTGCACAGAATCCCTTTAATATGATGAGAATGATTTAACAGACTGCAGAGTCAACAATAAAATGTTGCGATTAAAAATGAAATAGAGAATTTTTACCCTTCCAATCAGGAAGAAAAACATGTGGAATGTTTATGGAAAATCAAATCTTCAATATTAGAACCAAGTTTTTATCATTTCCTCTTTTACCCAAAATGAAAGAAGTTCATTTTGAGATGACTAAAGATGTTTATCCATGCTCTGAATGTTAGACTAAGATTTAATGTGGACAGCAATGAATGTAAAAATAGTCAAATAACTGTTTGTTTGAAAGTTGTTAATAAAGATTTTTTTAAAAATCAGCACAAACAGCGACCGGCATCCCGGCGTGCGCTGTGGCAATTATTTGCACACTTGTGTACTACGCACTCAAAGCCTTACTGCGCACCTCCTCCAAGTGCACTTGCAAGTGCTGAGGACCGTAGGGTGCAGGGCGAGTATTACAACTGGGCCTCAAAGAGGAAAAAAAAAAACTGGGCCTCAAACTCTTAGATCTACTGGTCCTTCTCTCACCTGAGGGGGAGGAGCTTAGAAAAGGGTTGATGTCAGTAGGAGGAGCAGCACTGAAGTCAATCCCCAGAAGATCCTCAATGTACGAAGACCTAACCCTCCCCTGCTCCCATTGGCTGGCTGCAACAAAAGGGGAGGAGCCTGAAAAGGTCACATGTTCTTCTCATGACTATTAGTTTGGTGTCTCAGAGCAGCAGAACGTTACCTGTAAGGGTTAGGATTAGTCCAACAGGCAGCTCACCTGTGGGAGACGACCACTGAGACGAGGTGGGGCGGAGAGGACAGTTGGGAGGTGCCAAGGAGGAGCCGGAGGAACCGTGGTTCTGGCTGCTGCAGATGGAAAACCCCAGTTTGTGCCTGTAGACAGCTGGCTGGACCAGTTTCCATTATCACCAGATTCAAAAGGCACAGCTCACACACACACACACACACACACACGCGCGCGCGCACGCACACATACTGACAGCCACCGGTCCCTCATCAGCAGGTGGTGTCTGTTTGTGTGGGCGGGGTCTTGCCCAACCTGCAACCCACCAGTAAAACCCACTCCCCTTAACACGTGACGTCACGAGCCCAACCCCCGTCCACAGCTTCAAGTTTCCAGCTAATAAAATATGCTGAAGGCAGCGGTTAACAACCATGAACAGAGCTGGAGTGGATGAATATCCACATCATGGCAGCCAAAGTCTCGTCATAACAGAATAAAAGTCAAGCCCCACGTGTCCAGACACAAACAAGTTAGAGCCAGCTAATGACTTGTATGATTTTTTATATAATTATGCGTGGCTGCGTGGGGCGAGGAGCCGGAGAGAAGCACCAGCCGAGCGGAGGCAGCGAGACGAGGAGAGCTGCTGCAGATCAGTCCTGAGAAATAAACGTTACGTGTGTGATACGGACAACGCCGGTGTGGTGTGTAGTTCTGTGTGACCCGCGGTAACGGTCATGTGTCATAACTGGAGTGGGCAGCCGCTAATGTCGTTCATCTGTGTTTCTGTTTACGGAGCTCGTCAGAATAAACGGATCATCTGTTCATCTCCAAAGACAAAGGTGCCACGGCGATCCTTCAACATTAACCTCCTGGTCCAGGCAGCCGGTCCTCCACAGCTCGTTTAAACGGATCTGGAAGCTTCGTGCTAAACACAGTATTCTTGTTAGATGTTTCTTTATTTGATCATCTGCACAACGATGTTGTGGAGATACAGCTCTGTAAAACAGCTGGAGCTTTTACCCCCCAGCGTTGTGGGGATGTGCGCTATTACCCGGATGTAAACAATAACATTCAAGGGGTCTATAGAGCACAGGGACAGTGGGGACAGAGACTGACCCATGATGCACTGCTCTGGGACATCAACTAACAGGCGATCCATGTGACAGGAAAAGGAGCAACTCACCATGCCTGTGATCCCTGCATGCCTGCAGAGGGTGGAGCTCGGCCAGCTGACACCTGAACATTGGGAGGGGGTGAGGCCTGTAATAAAAACCTGGCATAAAGAGGTGTGTCCTTCTGGAAGACCCGTCTCATCTCATCCAGCAACAGTGACAGGTTGGACTGACCCTAACAGAAGAGGGCACGGTTTTCAGCACCGATTCACAATCGTGCTGAGCATATTGACTCGGTCTTACATGAGTCCAGGTCCTGAGCCCATCCACAATGACAGCACCAGAGGTGTCCACACAGGGACACGAAAGGTTGATCACCATGGAGACTGAGGGGCAGACAAAGCAACGAGGTTGGGACACAGGGTGGGTCTCATGGAGCCAGATGCACACTGGGATATTATATTCACTTCCTGTGAAGATACCAGCAAGAACCACAACTGGTTAGGGAGGATCCAAATGTCCAGATTGGACCAGAGGAAACCAGGTGACCTGACCTTCATAAAGAACAGGAAGTGTCCCGGCCAGATACACCAGCTTCTTCTTCTCACTGTTTGGAAAACCTGTCGGCAGCAGAGACATTAAACATCATCACCATCATCATCATAATCTTCACTATCTTCATCACCATCATCATCACCATCATCATTACCATCATCACCACCATCATCATCATCATCATCACCATCATCTTTGCCCTCATTATCATCACCATCACCTTCATCACCATCATCATCACCATCATCACCTTCATCATCATCACCATCATCTTTGCCCTCATTATCATCACCATCACCTTCATCACCATCATCATCACCATCATCACCTTCATCATCATCACCATAATCTTCATCACCTTCATCATCATCACCATCATCATCATCACCACCATGACCATCATCATCATCACCATCATCATCAACATCACCATCATCTTCATCACCATCATCACCTTCATCATCATCACCTGTGGACAGGTGTAGGGACTCCATTATAACTTATCTAGTTTCTCGAAATTGAAATAACTCTGAATGTGGCAGAAAGACATGAATAAGAACCAGTATTTATTCAGTAGGCACCGACAGTGGACCGGACCGGTTCGGCTCGGGTTAGCTGCTGAGAAAGCGGATTAAAGTTCTTACTTACAGTAAAAGTCCACGTAGAGACGCAGATCAGAGAACCGATTCCGAACCGCCCGAAGGTCCTGTAGGGTTTCTGCGGGGTACCGGTACCGACACTGGGGAGAAGGAGGTTCTGTTAGCGGGAGGACAATGATGAAAGTTCTGGTTCTGGACGGATTGAGGTTCTGACCTCCATCAGAGTCTGGAGCTCCACTTCCGGTCCCACTCGCGTCATTTTTCTCCTAGAATCAACGGGAAGACTCGCTAAAAGGCTAGCACGACCCGGTTCGGCTAGCATGATCACTTCCGTCCCAGCACTTTAAGAATAAAAGCACTAAAGACCGGAAACCGTTGTACACCTGTGCACAGGTAGCTCCGCCCTTACTGTCGTGTGTGTTACTGTGTGCGTGTTTTTTTGTGTGTGTGTGTGTATGTGTGTTTGTGTGTGTGTGTATTATCAGTGACTTTTATTGTGAAAGGTGACACAAAGACAAGGATGGAGGACATGTTTTAAGTTATTTAATGAATTCAGGTAGTTAAACAAAAACAAACAGCTAACCTTAACAAATATACAAACTCAGGCTGCTACTGTACAGGAAGTCAGTGGGCGTGGCCTCATCAGATGGGCGTGGCTCTCCATTCTTTGCCTTCTGTCAGAGCTCTGGGTTGGTGGATAAACACGCTGAAACGGACCCCCTGATTGGCTGCAGCTCTGACGAAGCGGCTGTTTGCTGTCATGGTAACGGCTCTCAGAGTGTCTCCAGAACCAAAGATCATGAGCGAGCGGCGGTTAATCTTCGCGCTGGGTGTGAGTTGAAGTGTGCGCTCCGATGGCTGGTCATCCACCAGGTTGAGCCGTGCAAGCAGCTTTTGAGCACGCTCCTTCTCGCCAGGCCCGCCCAGTGTTTCCAGGATCACCTGGAAGTCGTGAACAGCAGCACTGCAGGCAAACAGCTGCTTCCCCTCCATGAAGGCATCCAGCTGTGGAAGAATCTGCTGCCGCCGCTCCTGGGCCGCCTGCTCCGTCAGAACTGGCTCACGGAAGGTAAAATGGCAGCGGCCATGACTCAGCGACGACACGTAGGTGATCAGTGTTGTGATGTCCAGGTTCACCCTCCTACACTCCTCTACCTGCAGCTGTGATGGAAAAGCCAGGTGTGCTACCACCGTCCCACGCTCCACCAGGGTTAGCCCTGCTGCCGCGTCCTCGTCTTTCTCGACTTCCTTGACCTCATCAGCTTCAATGTCATCTTCGTCCCCTTCAGCCAGCTCCTGTTCTGCACTCTCCACACTGCTGACAGCTACGATGTCCCCGCGCACCGACAAGCCCATGTCCCGAAGGTGGTCGGCCATGGGGCAGGAGACGCCGTTATAGAAGGCAAAGATGATGTGGGGGTTTTGATACTGCACAGGCTGCTGACGGCTGGCCTGCAGGAACTCCTCCGCCTGACGGATGATGCTCTTGTCGCCGTACTGACCCCGCCCCTGCCAGATGTTGTGCAGTGCCTCCGCCTTCCTGCCCACCGCCTTCACCCAGGTGTGTCCCCCGTTGGCAACCACGTCCACCACCAGTGTGCGGCGGTGCCCGCTGGTGTCCTGATAAGTGAAGACATGCAAAAGTGCCACAACACCTTCCAGACTCTGGGCGGCATCAACGATGGCAGTCAGGTGTGTCAGGTTGGTGCTGTGCAGGTGAGACTCTTTGACCTGCAGCTGTCCAGTCTCCACCCGCTTCAGGAAGCGCAGTTCTGCACGCAGTTTGCTGCAGAGCTTCTGGTGACCTTCCACACCTGGATAAAGTTGCTCCGCCCTCTGCAGCAGCACCTGGGTGGAGCTAATTCTCTGCTGCAGCGTGACCTGCAGGGACATGTCTGCTGCATCACCCCTGAGGAGGACACGCAGGACGTCTGTCTTCTGGGTTTTCTGTAGACAGAAACCATGAAGCCGGTTTAGGTTTTTGAACCAGAACAGGAAGTGACTAAACCAGTTAAAGTTATAGAACATTCAAGTGAAAAGTCAGAACGCTCCTCGAAGAACCTCGGGTTCCGTTGGAACCCGGAACCTGGGTTTGGGTCATGTTGACAGAGACACTGAAGCTGTTCCACAAACCTTTAATCATGCTAACACGATCCTAACGGGCAGATCACCATGGTAACGGAGTATGACCTGGTCAATCTGGATGATAAAACAGTTAAACTGCTAGTTAAACCCGGCATCAGACTTAACCTGCCAGTTAGACCTGGAATCAGACTTAACCTGCTAGTTCACCGTGTGATCAGGGTTAGCTGACTCATGCAGCTTCTCTCGTCTCTCTATCAGCTTTTTGTTGACCGGAAGTCTGGCTCTGACTAAACTATCTCATTAGAAAGTCGCTCGGAACTGTTTCCGGGTTTTTTGTCTGACTTTTGAAAGAAAACAAACCTTTTCTATCGTCAGCTGTCAGGTCCGAAACGCAGACGAAGCTAATGCTAACTTCCGCGGTTCTGCTCAGCTGGCAGGAAATACGTAACGTTCATGAAGATTTTCAGAATAAAGGTCCGACCATAAACACCAGCGTTCTCCTACAGAAAAAAATAACATTTGTTTTGTTTGCTCCTCTGGGATCATTTCACTGAGAAATACGGTGGGGTTACTCTCCCTGAAGGTATTCTCAGGAGCTGGGCTCTCAAGAACCTACCGGAACAATTCCTAGAAGATGTTCCCATTCCCATTAGTTACCAACGATTCCATGAAATCGTTTTTATCATAAATTCAGCAGAAAGTGGATTTGTGGTTTTATTCCCATTTAAGGCTCTTTGGATAAACCGTCTTTTATAGTTTTGTCTTTATAACAGTTAAGTCCTGAGTAGCGCAAGGTTAATTTATTTTGTGATGTTTATTTTGTAAACCTTTATTTGCTGGTGTAGAAATTCTGATGGTTCTGCAACCCCCCCACACCCCATCAGTTTACAGAGTCCAGCTGTAGGATGGGTGATTACTGGCTTTAAAACTGCTGATTGATCCTGGTCTGAGGTGGTACTGATGGTTCTGGAGCCTACACCAGCTGAAACAGGCTCTGGATCAGGAACGGTTTGCTTTATTAATTATAACAAATGACTGAAACGTTCAGCTGGTGAAATTGACAATGTTTAATTGGAAACAGAGCAATAAAAAACTGATTATTTCTTTATTCAGTTTGTTAACAAAAACAATAAATATTGTTTATTGATCAGCTGCATGCTGACAGGAGCTAAGGCACATGAGGTCAGGTGACCCACAGTAACAATACACACCTGAGCAGGTAATAAACAAACACATGCTGTGGGTCAGTCCAGCCCAAATGCCCCCTGATCGTACAAGTCTCAGGAGGTCAAAGGTCACAGCAGCTGAAAGAGGTGGAGTCAGAACGCATCAGCTCTTCACCAACTTCTTCTTCTGAATGAGTTCAGCCAACATCTTGTAACGAATCATACACTCCTCCTGTAATCAACACACACACACAAACACATTAGTCAAGCATGGGGGGTCCTGCACCTCCACCTTGGACCTTTATCTCCTTGTGTGACTTTTCCCAAACTCAGGCAGAGACTGGAAAGTAGTCCGAGGGACAAACACTGACAGGTGACCAGTCCAACAGCTTTAGCTTTCATCTGGGGACACAATGTTGTCCTTCAAGCTGGGAGGGAGGGAGGGGGGGGGGGGGGATGGATAGATGGATGGATGGATGGAGCTTACGCACTAGCATTGGCTCCGCAAGACCCAGTCAGGGTAACTTGTGTTCACATCCGGGTAGCCCGAGAATTTCCCGTGCAGAACCGGACGTGTTTTCAGCCCTCTTCCCAAGGCGTTCTACCTCAGGCCGAACAGGTCCAACACACCCACTGCCAACTGATTGGCCGGCTCAAATTCACGCCTACCATTAGAGGGAGCCTCCGATTAGCGAATAGAATCAGCCAGCGGGGGCTTCCCGCATGTGTGCTTCATTATCATTCTGGATGCTGAGGAGTTAACGAGCCTCTGACTGAAGCCGTTTTTCTCTGTTTCTCTCTGCTATGAGGAGCACACACACACACACACACACACACACACACACACACACACACACAGTGCTGCCACACAGCAAAGCAGGATGCAATATCAGAGGCAGAGAGTCTCCAAAAGCAACACTGCTCAGGCTGCCATTGTTTAATAAGGAAGACCTCTTCGTGCTCTATTGCCCCGCCCACCTACTCGGAGATGCGCTCATGACATCACTGATATCTTTGCCAATTTTTCGCACCAATTTTGGAGACCGCCCATGTGCTCAGTCACATCCGCATTCCTAAGGCAGTGTGGAACAAACGTGGCCAGGCTGGGGCCGGCAGAGCGGAGCGGATGCTAGTGCGTAAGTGTCATTTGAAGGACGAAGAGCTGTGGACAGGTTTTAATGGTCCTACAAGACAGTGTGTTTGTCCATCTCACCTTGGTCTTTCCTGGAACCACCTTGGCGATGCGGTCCCAGCGCTCTGAGGTTCCTCTGGGGAACTGTTGTAGAGCCAATTCCAACAGTTTTTGTTGGTTCTGAGTCCAGACCACAGAGTTTCCCCTCTCTTTGTTCATCTCCTGTGGTTCTGCCTCCTCCTCGTCCACCATGTTCGGGTCAAAATCTCTCTGCCGACGACCTCTGACCTTCACCTCTGCATCTTCTGATGGTGAAAGCTTCCTGTTTCTCCTTCGGACTAAAGGAGCTACATCCACCTCCTCCTCATTCTGCTCCTCCTGCTCACATGCTCCGCCCACATCCTGAGTCATTAAACCGTCATCAACAGAATGTGATCTCACAGGAAGATGAGGTTCCTTTAGGTCAGAGAGCTTCACCAAACCTGGAACATCACAAAAACAAAAAGCTTCACCATCTGAAGATAGACCATAAACACAAAAGAACAAAATCAAAACCCGGGATCAACGAGTAGAACCTGGATAGAACCTCCCGGTAGAACTGTACCATCAGATACTGATGGCAGAGCTTGATGAAGAATTTAGTCCTACAGGAGAACCTAGCTCTAGGAGAACTCAGGACTAGAGAGATATCCTAGTCCTATGGGAGAACATTTACAGTGGGGCAAAAAAGCATTTAGTCAGCCACCCATTGTGTAAGTTCTCCCACTTAAAAAGATGAGAGGCCTGTAATTTTCATCACAGGTTTACCTCAACTAAGAGAGACAAAAAAAATCAGAAAATCACATTGTCTGATTCATAAAGAATTTATTATGAAATTATGGTGGAAAATAAGTATTTGCATTTGGTCTTCTACAAACCAGCAATATGTCTGGCTCTCACAGACCTGTGACTTCTTCTGTAAGAGGCTCCTCTGTCCTCCACTCGTTACCTGCATTAATGGCACCTGTTGGAACTCGTTATCAGTATAAAAGACACCTGTCTACAACCTCAAACAGTCACACTCCAAACTCCACTATGGCCAAGACCAAGGAGCTGTCAAAGGACACCTGAAACCAAGCTGCAGACCTACACCAGGCTGGGAAGACTGGATCCACAATCGGTAAGCAGCTTGGTGTGAAGAAACAAACTGTGGGAGCAATTTTTAGAAAGTGGAAGACATACAAGACCACTGATAGTCTCCCTCCATCAGGGGCTCCACACAAGATCTCACCCCGTGGGGTCAAAATGATCACAAGAACGGTGAGCAACAATCCCAGAACTACACGGGGGACCTAGTGAATGACCTGCAGAAAGCTGAGACCAAAGTTTCAAAGGCTACCATCAGTAACACACTACGCTGCCAGGGACTCAAATCCTGCAGGGCCAGATGTGTCCCCCTGCTTAAGCCAGTACAGTCGTGGCCAAAAGTTTTGAGAATGACACAAATATTAGTTTTCACAAAGTTTGCTGCTAAACTGCTTTTAGATCTTTGTTTCAGTTGTTTCTGTGATGTACTGAAATATATTTACAAGCACTTCATATGTTTCAAAGGCTTTTATCAACAATTACATGACATTTATGCAAAGAGTCAGTATTTGCAGTGTTGGCCCTTCTTTTTCAGGACCTCTACAATTGGACTGGGCATGCTCTCAATCAACTTCTGGGCCAAATCCTGACTGATAGCAACCCATTCTTTCATCATCACTTCTTGCAGTTTGTCAGAATTAGTGGGTTTTTGTTTGTCCACCCGCCTCTTGAGGATTGACCACACGTTTACAATGGGATTAAGATCTGGGGAGTTTCCAGGCCATGGACCCAAAATTTCAACGTTTTGGTCCCCAAGCCACTGAGTTATCACTTTTGCCTTATGGCACGGTGCTCCATCGTGCTGGAAAATGCATTGTTCTTCACCAAACTGTTGTTGGATTGTTGGAAGCAGTTGCTGTCGGAGGGTGTTTTGGTACCATTCTTTATTCATGGCTGTGTTTTTGGGCAAAATTGTGAGTGAACCCACTCCCTTGGATGAGAAGCAACCCCACACATGAATGGTCTCAGGATGCTTTACTGTTGACATGACACAGGACTGATGGTAGCGCTCACCTTTTCTTCTCCAGACAAGCATTTTTCCAGATGCCCCAAACAATTGGAAAGGGGCTTCATCGGAGATATGACTTTGCCCCAGTCCTCAGCAGTCCATTCCCTGAGGACTGGGGCAAAATCATATTTTTCCGATGAAGCCCATTGTGAAGTGGTCTCACATGTTCAACCTGAGCCTTCGATTGGAGCAAGTCCCCATCCTGTGGAAAACCTCCTGTGTGGTTCCAGTCCCCAAAACATCACATCCCATATTAGTGTTAATAGTTTTATGGAAACATTACAATCCTTTTCTCCACCTGACCTAGTCTCCTTCTACAGTGATGGTCTTCATGAAATTTTGAATTCAATAGCTCTACTTAGAACTAGAACTATAGTCCACTAGAACTAATTAAGATTACAAATGATCTTCTAATGGCGGCTGACTCTGGCTTAATCTCTATCTTAGTTCTCCTTGACCTCAGTGCCGCATTTGATACCGTCTGTCATTCCACCCTCCTGAATAGATTATCTGTCATAGGTATCTCTCACATTCCATTGAACTGGTTTAAGTCATATCTTACAAATAGAACTCAATTCATTCCGCTGAACACATTTACCTCCAATCCTACTCCTGTAGTATCTGGGGTTCCTCAAGGTTCTGTCCTCGGCCCTCTACTATTCATAATCTATCTGCTCCCTTTGGGTTCAATTTTTCGTAAATTCAACATCAATTTTCACTGTTATGCTGATGATACTCAGTTATATATTTCAACTGCACCATCTACAATGCTTCCACCATCCTCACTCACTGAATGCCTTGCTGAGATTAAGACCTGGTTCTCTTCCAACTTCTTGAAGCTGAACTCAGACAAAACCGAAGTGCTTCTCATGGGCACAAAATCAGCATTAGGGAAAACAATAAAGTTCTCAATAGCAATAGAAAATACTACAGTCACATGCCTAGATCAGATTAAGAGCCTTGGTGTAATTTTGGACAGCACCCTGTCTTACCATTCTCATTTCAGGTCTGTCACTCGATCTGCTTACTACCACTTGCGAAATATAAACCGCCTAGGTCCATCTCTGTCTAGTCACTCCACCGCTATTTTAGTAAACAGCTTGGTCACTTCCCGCTTAGATTATTGTAACTCACTGCTTTTTGGTCTGCCACAAAAGTCTCTACATAAACTTCAACTGGTTCAAAACTCTGCTGCTCGTATCATCACAAAAACACCCACTTCTGATCACATTACCCCTGTTATCCAGCAGCTTCATTGGCTACCAATAAAATTCAGGGTTTATTACAAAATGGTACTCCTTACATATAAGGCCATTCACAACTTTGCCCCCTCATATCTCTCACAGCTCATACAAGTTTCTACACCCTCCCGCTTGCTCAGATCCTCAGCTACCATCAACCTGCATAATCCTCCTGCTCGTCCTGTCACCATGGGAAGTCGAGCTTTCAGCAGATCTGCCCCCTCCCTTTCGAATTCATTACCAGCTGAAGTCAGGAATACCACTACCCTTCACCAGTTCAAGGCTAAACTCAAAACTCACCTGTTCAAGATAGCTTATTCCCTTTAACTGTTTTTTATGTTGTATCTAGGTTTTTTATTTACTTTAAGGGTAATTCATTTAAAATCCTTTTATCACTCTGTTGGCTCTGTTATTCATTCTGCTGTTGTCTGTTGGGGTGTAGGCAGCTCTGACCAAGACAGGAAGAGACTGAACAAGCTAGTTAACAAAGCTAGCTCGGTTCTGGGCTGCCCACTGGATACAGTTGAGGAAACGTGTGAAAGGAGGATGCTGCGGAAGATGACATCCATCTTAAGAAACCCCTCCCATCCACTGCACTCCACTGTGGAGATCATGGACAGCTCCTCCAGAGGTAGACTGAGACATCCCAGATGTAAAATTGAGTGCTACCGTAGATCTTTCATCCCCTCTGCTGTAAGAGTGTATAACTCCTCAGTTTAAGCTGTACTGGCATTATCCTGTATGCTGCTTAGTGTTGGAACCCAAGTTTTTTTCATTTTCTATTCATGGTTTTGGTGATCAAAGGTTACAATACTAGATTTACTGCCTATGTGTATATACATGTATCCTAGTTTTTTATTTTTTTCTTCTAATTATCCTTTGGGTGTTGGTGCTGCTGTTACAAGTGAATTTCCCCACTGTGGGATCAATACCGTCTATTCCATTCTAAAATACCAGCAGCAGTGTGTGAAAATCTTGTGAAGACTTATAGAAAACGTTTGACCTCTGTCATTGCCAACAAAGTGTTTATAACAAAGTACTGAAATGGAATTTTGTTACTGACCAAATACTTCCACCATAATTTGATAATAAACTCTTTAAAGGCCCTGTGTGTGAAATCCATAGAAATCATGGTAAAAAAATGTGAATCTTTAGCTCCATGCAGTTCAGAGTAAGTATTGCAGCTACGGTGGCCCACTCAAAAACGCAACAGCCTCCAACATTCTCTCCAGGTCTGTTCTTTATAAATATCATGAGCTTGATAGTATAATCTAGCCTAACCCACACAAAGCATATAACTACTCGAGCATTAAAAAAAGCATTTTTAATTATGACTGTTATGTCCTGAAGGAAGCAAGCATATCTGTCACCGATTCACACATGGAAGAGGGGTGGCGTCAGCCGGGGGGTTCGCTGTCACGTGGATCTCAGGGAACAGCGATTTTGTAAACAGCTGGCTGCCGCTTCAGCTACCAGCTAATTGCGGCACGCGGCTGGCTTGGCGGTGGAGATGGAGCATCACTGGCTGCTTGTTAGCTGAGGAGGGTGGGCGTGAGCTGGGAGACGCGGTGAAGAGACAGAGCAGACATCACTTAACCAGTAGACACGCTCGCGGGCTGCGGCAAAACAATCGAACCAGGTGGACCTCCGGAGGGACTCCAGGAGCACCATTCAGGCCGAACGGGAGCAATGTGTGCCGGGGAAGGTGATCAGAGCTACATCGTGACTGATCTGTCGGAGTTCCTGATGCCTACTCACCTGGATTAGCCACAGCTAATCGCGGCACATGGCTCAGGTAAGCCACAGTGGAGATGGACCGGGCAACACTAGCTTAGCCACCAGCTATTGAAGGAGCGCTGGAGCATGTTGGGAGAGAGACGGCAGGCTGCGGGAGCAGAAGAGACTTGAGAAGAAGGAACTATTGGACATGTCTTGAAAAAGGACTTTGGCACTGATACGTTGGGACCGGATCGGGAGCTCTAGTATGAAGAAGAATTAACAACTTGAGGTGAGACAGGGACAACACTTGGAAGCTGGTGTCCAGCTAATAGCGGGCGGGGATCTCATCATATGCGTCTGCCGAGTGTTGGACATGATGACGACTTGACAAATTTGACGTGTCTTTTGATTTCATTGTTTGTTATTCAAACTAACAAAGTACAGCAACAGTGTAGCTAGTCTCTTCTTCTTAGTTGCATTGTCAGACGCCATGCTTCCAGGGCACACTGCTGCCCTCTGCTGTTTCTTTCAGGTTACAGTCATAGTGCAAACGCGTAACGTGAAGCTCATATGTCCCTAAACAGCTACTGTATTTCAAGATGGAGGATGACCATGGAGCGTCGACCACAGTTTATATATTAAAAATTTTAAATTTCAAGCTGAGAGGAATATTTAGAATTGATGTTGGTGAGAAATGGACAAGTTTGTGCACTGGATGCACAGAATTTTACAGTAAACAGGTAAAAATATTACACACTGGGGCCGTAAAAATCAGACAATGTGATTTCTTTTGTCTCTCATAGTTGAGGTATTCCTATGATGAAAATTACAGGCCTCTCATCTTTGTAATTGGAAGAACTTGCACAGTTGGAGGCTGACTAAATACTTTTTTTCCCCACTGTATAACAAACCAGAGTTGTGGTCTACCTGAGGTAGGGCTCACGCTGTCTTTCACCTGTTTGACTTTAGTCGTCACCTAGAGAAGAAAACAAAAGCGGTTCTCAGAGGACCAACAGCTTTATATGTAGAAGAAAAGACATCTGTGGATCTCTTCAATGGTCACAGTTTAAATCTGTCCATGACTTCATACTTACATCAGAAACTGATCGTCCAAGTTCATGAGCGATCTTCTCCCATCTTCCAGGAGTTCCTCCCGGAATTTTAACCATCAACCTGCTGAGGAGGCTCAGCTCCTCCTCTGTCCAGCCTGCCACCTAGAGACACATGATATGGACTCTGTAAGAGAGGAACTGGGACAGCATCATGTTCAGATGACGATGTCATTGTGTTTGAGAACATAAGATGTTTATGTTGGCGTAAAATGGACAAGGGAGGCAGGTCTAAGACCTGATCTGAGACCTGGTCCAATGTTCCTGACCTTGCTACTCTAAAACATCAGACCTTCTTGGCAGCTCTGCGATCCTGCAGCCAGTTGTCCATCTGGTCTTCGATCTCCTCGATGGACGTGGTCTGCTCATATTTCTGGTAGCCTGGAGCTTCTGGAGATGGTTTGTAAATGGGGAACTCCATTTTAGGCTTCTTGACCTTTGGTCGTTTTTCTCCTGCAAATACAACAGTAGGATTAAAATGGTCCTCAGATCTTTGATTGCTTTTTGAAACTGGTCCAACTTCAGGTGCAAGACTAAACCAGTCAGGGCATCCATTACACCATCCCAGAGCTCATACCAAGACATGGACTGAGACCAGGACCCAGAAGTCATAGAGAAGACAAACAAGGAAAACATCTTTACTTATTGTAACTTCTTCTTCAGCTTCAGCTTCCTCTTTCTGTAGCTGCTTCATCTGCTGGTAGTCCTCATAGTACTGCTTCACTTCCTGAAAGACACAAACCAGGACTGAAACCAGGACCATGGCTTAGACCAGGATAGAAGCCAGAGTCAGAATCAGCCTGTACTGTTACATGTCCACCTGTGGACTCACAACATGCACGAGGTCCAGTGCCTGTGGATCAAGTAGCTTTGGTGGTACCTCCCCCCGGACACAAAAACTGTGTCACACATGTCCTGCCAGCAGGAGGTCCAAGGTAAACCCAGCACATGCTAGAGAAGGGGATGTTGATGTTTATTCATTTTGCAGACGTTAATGGTGTGGACATGATTCCCGTCCCAGCAGAGACACATAATGGAACATTAATAAGTCCATGTGAGTGGACATTACAGCAGGAGCAAAGTGGAGCAGAACATTTCTTTAGCCTCATTAGAGGAGATTCCAGATGAATTTAGAGACCAAGAGGGTCTTCTGCACCACCATGAGACATACTCATCAGCTGGACTGTCCTGATGGAGTTGCTGCCCATCTCGTCCAGTTGCTGACTACACATGTGTTTCAGAGGGAGCTGCTGGTCTTGGGCCGCCTTCTGTTTGCAGTTTATCTCCTACCCTTGGGGCTTCTCCGCCAGCATGGTGTGAGATTCCATCCATACGCTGATGATCATCAGATGCAATTGGAAAACACCCTGGGTGTTTCTCAATCTCAAGGAACCTCGCCTTGATGCCTTGGTCCCGCCCCGGTTGCCTAGGAGATACGTCATCAGGAACCGCCAAGGCGTGTTCCAATCGTTTCCAATGTTCATGTGCTTCCAAGGCATCTGTCCTCCGTTTGTTAGCCGTTTAGCTAATTGAGCAAGGATACACGAGAGGTGCCTTGTTGCCTTCTCTTGGTCAAAAATTTCCCAGAATGCAGCACGGTATTTTCAAACAGATCTGATCAGGAACCAGCAGCAGCTACTTCAGGGGCAAATTTCCAGTTTAAATGTAAGTCAACTAATTGTAGCTGTTGGGCTTACATGTAAAATGTTTATTTAAATCCAAAGCAGTTATCTATGGTTGGTTAGTTGCTTAGTAGTTGCAGCTTTGGTGGCTAGCAGGTACTAACTCGCTTACATATTTGATTTAACCAAATATACAGGTGATTCTCAAAAAATTAGCATATTGTGATAAAGTTCATTATTTTCTGTAATGTACTGATAAACATTAGACTTTCATATATTTAGATTCATTACACACAACTGAAGTAGTTCAAGCCGTTTATTGGTTTTAATATTGATGATTGTGGCATACAGCTCATGAAAACCCAAAATTCCTGTCTCAAAAAATTAGCATATCATGAAAAGGTTCTCTAAACGAGCTATTAACCTAATCATCTGAATCAACTAATTAACTCTAAACACCTGCAAAAGATTCCTGAGGCTTTTAAAAACTCCCAGCCTGGTTCATTACTCAAAACCGCAATCATGGGTAAGACTGCCGACCTGACTGCTGTCCAGAAGGCCATCATGGACACCCTCAAGCAAGAGGGTAAGACACAGATAGAAATTTCTGAACGAATAGGCTGTTCCCAGAGTGCTGTATCAAGGCACCTCAGTGGGAAGTCTGTGGGAAGGAAAAAGTGTGGCAGAAAACGCTGCACAACGAGAAGAGGTGACCGGACCCTGAGGAAGATTGTGGAGAAGGACCGATTCCAGACCTTGGGGGACCTGCGGAAGCAGTGGACTGAGTCCGGAGTGAAAACATCCAGAGCCACCGTGTACAGGCGTGTGCAGGAAATGGGCTACAGGTGCCGCATTCCCCAGGTCAAGCCACTTTTGAACCAGAAACAGCGGCAGAAGCGCCTGACCTGGGCTACAGTGAAGCAGCACTGGCCTGTTGCTCAGTGGTCCAAAGTACTTTTTTCGGATGAAAGCAAATTTTGCATGTCATTCGGAAATCAAGGTGCCAGAGTCTGGAGGAAGACTGGGCAGAGGGAAATGCCAAAATGCATGAAGTCCAGTGTCAAGTACCCACAGTCGGTGATGGTCTGGGGTGCCATGTCAGCTGCTGGTGTTGGTCCACTGTGTTTTATCAAGGGCAGGGTCAATGCAGCTAGCTATCAGGAGATTTTGGAGCACTTCATGCTTCCATAAGGCCGCTATCGAAGCATCCTGGGCCTCCATAACACCTCAGCAGTGCCACAGGCTGATTGCCTCCATGCCACGCTGCATTGAAGCAGTCATTTCTGCAAAAGGATTCCCGACCAAGTATTGAGTGCATAACTGAACATAATTATTTGAAGGTTGACCTTTTTTGTATTAAAAACACTTTTCTTTTATTGGTCAGTTGGAATATGCAAATCTTTTGAGATAGGAATTTTGGGTTTTCATGAGCTGTATGCCACAATCATCAATATTAAAACAATAAACGGCTTGAACTACTTCAGTTGTGTGTAATGAATCTAAAATATATGAAAGTCTAATGTTTATCAGTACATTACAGAAAATAATGAACTTTATCACAATATGCTAATTTTTTGAGAATCACCTGTATTCACAATTAAAAAAGTAAAAGGCTCAATATTAAAACTTAACATTATTATGTTGGGAGGGACATCAACAGGGCACATAAGCAGGGGGCGGGCTCTGGCCAGCCGTGGTCACGTGGGGCAAGTCTGTTCCATTTAACCATTTTCTTTCACCAAGGAAGGACAGTGTCCTCGTAAGCAAGGCGTCTGGCCTGGCAAGGCAGTGCCTTGGCAGGCAAGGCAAGGCGAAGTTCCTTGAGATTGAGAAACACCTCCTGAGTGATTCGTTCATGGTGAGTGGCTCAAACATGCTGTTAGCAGAGCGATGCTACTGGGAACTAATAATAAAAATAATACATATATTTTGGATTGCACTTCACATTTTGAAAGCTCAAAGCGCTTACAGAGAAAAAAAAGGGATTTGATTATCAAAAATTAAAAGCTTTACGAACAAGAAATGTTTTTAGTCCATTTAACTCATTCACTGCCAGCCGTTTTCTGACCAGAAAGCCAAGAAAAAAAAACTGCCAGCGTTTTTGAGCGTTTTTACTGTTTTTTGAAGAGTCACAGAACATTGTGCTCTATGATCATGTAAACGCCAAAACTACCAAAAGAAAGAGTAGACTCACTTCTTACATCAGGAAGAATCGCCGTTTTTCTAGCGTTATCCGTTCTTTCACAATCTGTTGTCGAAGCGTGAGCTGCAGAAGCATTTCCGGTTGGCTCATCGCTTATTTCCACAGCAGCGTCCCAAAACGATCTCCTAATTCATTGATTTTCTGCTTCCTGATCACGTGACGTGTGACATACACGGATGAAGATCCGCTTTAGACACGTGATGTTGGTTCTCACGATGCGGGGGCTCGTTCCAACGCCCACCCCGTAAAAAAATGCAAATGACGACTAAAGTCGTCAATGGCAGTGAATGAGTTAATGAGCTTCCAGCCCAGAGCAGGTAAGGAAATGTTTTAATTAAGAAACTGGCTGTTGTTTTTTTTCACAATTTCAATAATAAGCTAGATATATTTCTGCTAATGACACTGGTTTGCTAACAGTAACGAGTCAGTAAATGAGTCAGTTGGGATTGCGATTCATGATTCAGTAAAGTGATTCTCGAGTATTGAACGATTCGTTCATGACTTGCACATCACTAGTGCAAACTACTCCCACTTACCTGGACAGTCTGGGGCAGGTGTTTGATGGACAGGTAAAGCCAGATGCTCAGCTTCAGAGGAAGGATGTCCTGCCAGTGCGGTCGCTCCTGAGATCTAAAACAACAACAAAAAAACAATAAACAGGAAACTAGTAATGATGATGTAACTGGCTTACCTGTCACTACGTTCATGACCTGCACACCTGAGTTCCTCTGCAGGTCTGGAGCTCAGCTTCTTCTTCTTCTCTTTTTTCTTCTTACTTAACAAGTCATCCTGCAAACACATAGCACAGGTCACATGACAGTCTGTGATATGATTGGCTGTCCAAGCCCTGCTGTGCTGTGATCTTGGCTTTTTCACCAGCTGCTTCTCCAGGTAGATGGACCAGATGACAGCATAGTGTCCCACGGTGAGGATGAAGAAGAGCAGGAAGCCCAGTTCTGCATTACTCATCTTCCTCACTCGTCTGTAGTAGAAGACTGGCTGGCGCCAGTCCGGAAGCCCATTCACAAGGATGTCATCATACCTGTAAACAAAACACCACCTGAGATACAGAGACCCACCCTCAGCCCTGATTGGCTAAAACAGAGAAGGACCGCTCACCTGTGTCGTCTGTCTTCATCCTTCAGAACTTCATAAATGGACACGAGCTGAAAAAGACATGTTTGTTGTTTAGTTGTTGGGTGATGGGCTAGGGTCTGGTGAGGCCATACCTGGGCTGGGGTTAGATGATGATTTCATGCCTGTTGTTGTTTCTCACCTGTCTAAACTGTGTCTCAGCATTTTCATCCTTGTTCTTGTCAGGATGCAGCAACAGAGACAGCCGGCGGTAGGCCTTCTTTACCTCTGCTGCTGATGCATCCTGGGAGTCACAGGACAAGATGGCACAGGTGAGACTCATGGGTCAGGTGAGACATTATACCTACATACATATATGTACTGTACATACATGTAGATAAATATATATATATATTTATATATATATTTATAGACAGACAGATATGTGAATGAACTTTATTAACAGACACACAGAATAAAATAAGATAAAATACATTAAAAATAAATAAAATAAAAATACCAGACTGTGGAAATTTAAAATGCATATAGAGATGTAATCCAATGCTTCCAATAAAAAGATCTGGTGTCACTAATCGTTGGTGAAACTAAAACCATAACCATCTCATCCTACACATACATTTATACACAAACATCTCCTACAGCATCAAATCCAGACACAGTGCATAAACACGTGACTGGCGCTGGTATACCTGGGCATCATATAACACCTTTAGCTTTCTCATTTGTTATAGAAATCAGGTGAGACACACGGACAGGTGAGTCCTGACTAGTTTGTCTCTATAATGTTGCTTCTCATGTCTGACTTTATTTCTAGAGAATTAAGTTGAGTTCAGATCAGAACCGGTCCACATCCAGAACCAGCACTAGTAAGGGGGTGGGGGGTTCTCTCTAACCAGCTGTTTGAATCTAATCAGAACCGGATCTGCAGAACCAGTACTGGGTGGGCGAACCAAGTCCGTTCCCCAGAAACCTGCAGAAATTCTGGTTCCGTTTTAGAAACAAACGACAGTCCAGTACTTATGGCCGGTCCTGATCAAGTCCTCCATCTGGGTTATGGTTCTACAGAGTTTCAACAGAACTGGTCCGGTATGTCAGTGTGATTCTGATTTTATCTGTCCATGTGATCCGGTTTCATGTCTAAAACGGAACCGGGTCCAAGAGATTCGGTTCGGTTTCCTTTGACCTGCGCGTGCTAGCTAACTTAGCTAGCTGAGCGTGTACGTGGCGCTCCCTGGGGTTACCATGGAAACAGTTAACCATTATTAGTTAGCACGCACCTGCTCGATGTTCAGGAACTGGTAGAAGGTCTGCGGGATCTCCTCCACCAGGTCCAGCAGCTCCAGATCCGCATCCCAGGCTGCTAAAGGGGGGACCGCAGAGACCAGCAGCGTCATCCAGACCAGCAGGGACTCGCAGGGACCCGCGCAGCCCCGCATCTCCTCTAAACCCGATACAACACCTGAAGAACACCGGGAAGTTTGAAGCAGAACTCAAAACCACAACGCAGAACCAGAACGGTCTGTGAAGCCCGGAACCAGAGCGGTGCGGTGACGGTCCGAGAAATTTGGAATCGTAGGTTGCCAAAGGAAGGTCCCGCTTTTCTCGCCTCTGATTGGCTAGAAGGGCTCTCCTACGATTGGCTGTTTCATTTAGCAGCAAATCTTCCCAAGTGCAGACTGTCCTGCTGCCACCAACAGAGCAGCTGTTCTGGGGAGTTTTGTAAAGAAAATGCGAACTTAGCGCTATAATAACCATTCTGTTGTGTTGGTAAAATTGTTTTTTTGTTTATTTTTTAAAGCGGAACAACGTAAAATGTGAACTTATAATAAATCTTGTTGCATTTATCACACTGTTGGACTTACTTTATTTTTATCTGTTGGCTCTCAAAGGTTATCTCATTAAAGCAGAGTACATACCGGTAGGCTAAACATGTGTGTGCCTTACCTGGATATGAAATATAATAAAACTGCCCTATTTTGCCCAGCTGTGTGCAGCAGGTCTGTTTCTTTTCTAGAATAATGAAAACTGGTAAAAAAATAGGTTAGAATTAAATTTAGATTAAATGACACACATTTAAACAGATGATGAGATGTGTTCTAACTTGCAAACAGCCTTAACCTGTGAAAGTGAAGACATAAGATAGCCTATAGTAATAAGATAACCTCAATGCTTGAGAGCCAACAGATATAAAGTCAATCCAACAGTGTGATAAATGCAACAAGAATTATTACAAGCTCACAATTGACGTTTCAGGTTCTTTTATAAAAGAAACTGAAGCTGGTTTGTTGCAAAACAGGACAGGATGGTTATTATAGAGCTAAGTTCACATGTTCTTCAAAAAACTCCTCAAGACCTGTCTGCAGTGCAGACAGAAAAAACCTGCATTTAGTGATGGAAGAGGGTTTGCTGTTATATGAAATAGCTAATCGTAGGAGAGCCCTTCTAGCCAATCAGAGCCGAGAAAGGCGGGACCTTCCCTGGACATGCTACGATTCCAAATGTCGTGTCCGGCGTGGTTAGTGTCGGGAGGAGTCTATACTGCCCCCTGGAGGTCCGGAGCAGCATCACACAGCTGTATGAGCGGAGAACAGCGCCTCAGGTGGGTCTGGGAGCCGAACCTGGTGGGAGGTTACAGGGCTGAGGTCCAGATGGACTCTCCAGTACAGTCGTGACCTCCAGGATAATCATGGGATTGACCCAGAAGATGAAGACCAAATTAAAACCAGATTTTGTTTCCTGTTTTTGACAATAACCCAGAACAAGGAAGCATATAACCCTGACCCTCAGCCAGCACATCTTCTACTGGTTAAACTAATCTGAGAACTTCCTGTGAGAACCACTTAGGTCTCTGACCACCAGCTACTTGACCTTTAACCCCTGGAAGAACCCACATGCTAGGACTTTGCAGCCTAGATCCAAAGAAGGAACCTATCCTGAAGTTCTGGAGGTTAAACGCAGTCTGATTATAAATTATTTTATTCAACACTGAATTTAATTTTTTTTGTCCCCAAAACTAATTTTTTGTCTTCAGCTCTTTGTTCACCTAAACACCACCTCTATACTGTGTGTGTGTGTGTGTGTGTGTGTGTGCGTGCGTGCGTGCGTGCGTGCGTGCTAATGTAGGTTGGTTTGTGGTGATATATGTCTAATGTTCGGTCAAGATGGTGCTGTATGCCTGATGGGAGTGGTGCAGCAGAGGTCACGCCATTAACTGGATCTAGCTTAAAAGGTAAACAATAACATTTTGATTGATTTAATCTTGATTTGAAGTTTTGTTGTTGAACACGAACAGGAACATTGATCATCTATTGATTGTTTATCATTTATAAATAATTTGTCATTTAGTGATCAGCTCATTAAAACAGAGCCTTTGATTTCTCATCCCAATCAATCCACATCTCTCAGCATCACCTGGACACTTTGCTGGTTTCCTTAAAAGAACAGAATAGAATAGAAATCCCTTTATTTTCCCTCTGTGGGGATGTTTTATGTCACAGCAGCAACAGGAGCAAAGAATAATGAATTAATAAGAATAAAAGGCTATACCTTTAACAAAAAAACATAAAACACATGAATGCAAGAAATAACTAAGATTCAAATTAATCATCATCATCATTACTTTTAAAGCACTTTACAGCCACCAAGGATGACCAAAGTGCTGAATATGGCATCAAAAGCTTAAAAATCACAATTAAATGTAGTAGCCACTGATATAGGTAAGGTCAAATAAAAAGACAATAACTAAGTTAAAAAGAAGTCAAAACAATAAAATCACATTAAAAACCAACAGGATTACATCACTGGTGCACAAAGGTGAGTTTTCAGGAGGGCTTAAAAACTCTGGAGCGACTAATCTTGTTTGACACTCATTGTCAGTAAGGAGTTCCATAGCTTAGGACTAAAATGGCAAAAACGTGATCCCCTATGGACTTTCATCTACATAGCGGGTGGGGGGAACCATCAAAAGCTCCAGCTGGGCTGATCGTAGAGAACAAGCTGGAGCTTACCTCTGCAAAAGGTCTGATAGGAGTGGTCCAGATCAAGGAGGCCAGTGCTGGTGTTATATGCTCCCTTCTCTTTGTCCCAGTTACCAGTCTGGCTACAGAGTTCTGCACCATCTGAAGCCTGAATAATCCCTGCAAACAGCAGTAGAGCCTTGATGTGATGAAAGGATGTACTGTACTACACTTTGCAGGTGTGGTTCAGATAACAGCAGTTTAATCCTAGCAATGCAACTCAAATGAAAGTAGCAGGATTTAAGTGATGAGTCCATTTTAACACCCAGGTTAGAAACCTATCCCTGTCATAGGCTAACAAGGATCAAAGGTCAAGTCTGTTCTAAACACCAATGATCTGTTTGAGGAATTTCAGTCAGGTTATAGAGAGTATCACAGCACTGAAACCGCATTAGTGAAAGTTACAAATGATATTCTCATGGCCTCAGATAAGAATCTTGTGTCTGTTCTGGTCTTGTTGGACCTCAGTGCTGCTTTTGACACAGTCGATCACAATATTCTCTTAGAAAGGCTTGAACATGTTGTAGGGATGAAAGCAACAGCACTAGGCTGGATTAAATCGTATCTGTCTGACAGATTTCAGTTTGTTCATGTACACGATAGATCTTCTTCATACTCTAGGGTTACTTGTGGAGTACCACAGGGTTCAGTACTTGGACCAATTCTTTTCACTATATATATGCTTCCAATTGGTAAAATCATTAGACAGCATGGGATAAACCTCCACTGTTATGCTGATGATACTCAGTTATATTTATCCATAAACCCTGATGAACCTAATCAGTTAGGTAGACTACAGGCTTGTCTTGAAGACATAAAAATCTGGATGACTCTAAACTTTCTGCTGTTAAATCCAGACAAGACTGAAGTTATCATCTTTGGACCAGAACCTCAGAAAAGGAAACTGCTTAGTCAGTCACCTGATCTAAACGGTATTAAACTAGCCTCCGAGAACAAAGTAAAGAACCTCGGTGTAATCTTTGACCAGGACATGTCATTCAAATCCCACGTTAAACAGGTTTGTAGGATTTTCTTTTTCCACCTTCGGAATATTGCTAAGATTAGAAACATCCTTTCCAGGAGTGATGCTGAAAAACTGGTTCATGCATTTATTACCTCAAGGTTGGATTACTGCAGTAATTCATTACTATCAGGAGGTCCACAGAATGTAGTCAAAAGTCTTCAGCTGGTCCAAAATGCTGCAGCTAGAGTTCTGATGAGAATTAAAAAGAGAGACCACATCTCTCCTGTTTTAGCTTCCCTACATTGGCTGCCTGTTAAATTCAGAATAGATTTTAAGATCCTCCTTCTCACATATAAAGCTCTNCAAGCTCCATCATACATCAGTGATCTGATTGTTCCATATGTTCCTAACAGAGCACTTCGCTCTCAGACTGCAGGTTTACTGGTGGTTCCTAGAATATCTAAAAGTAGGATGGGAGGCAGATCTTTTAGCTATCAGGCTCCTCTCCTGTGGAACCAGCTCCCAGCTTTAGTCCATGAGGCAGACACCTTGTCTACTTTTAAGACTAGGCTCAAAACTTCTATTTGATAGGGCTTATGGTTAAATTCTGATGTTAGCCCAGGTTTAGACGAGTGGGGAGCAGAGGGAGGTGGAGTGTACAGAGGGGACTACAGTCGTTAAAGACTTTTCTCCCTGGCCCTGCCTCCCACATGCCTCCATCTGAAAGGCTAGGTTATCCTGAGTTATCTCTGTAGTTATGCTGCTATAGGCTTAGACTGCTGGAGGACATACTGACCACTTTCCACACTGTGCTACTCTCTTCTACCACTACTCTCTAATTAGCCTTTCGCCGGCCCCGCCCCCAAAACGGCTATTGTCCAATCACACATCATAGCAACCGTTACTATCCGACAACTTCAAACAAGATGATGAAGCTAAGCCTAATTTATACTACTAAGCATTAGCCTCGATAGTAGTCGTGTCTCCTTCGTTCCCCTTCAGAACCTCCTCATCGAGCTCAACCAGCAACAGCCAAGCATGAGTGCTCCCACCGCCCGCAGCTGGGTGGAGGTCCGCCTCCCAGACTATCCAAGACCCTTTATAAGACAAACAGTGCCAGCAAATCAGCGTAATATTACCTCAACCGTGTGTCTTATAAACACACATTAAGCATTGGTGCAACAGAGGGTGGTGTCATGATCACGTGATAAATTAATGCCGAGCTCCGGCCGGGAACTATTGAAAATGAAAGTAAACACGGGCATAAGTTTCGTTTTGTAAACAGACTCAGCTGAGATGATAAACTGGAGCGATGAGAGCCGGGAGCTTTTCTCCGTTAGAGCTGCCTGCAGCTCAGATCATCTGACAGCTCACAGGGACGCCGCATCCCCGCCACCGCTCCTCGGACCCACGCGCCCCCGGACGCCGCCTTCTTCTGAACTCCCAACTCCTTGTTCCCTGCTACGCTTCGCTCAGCGGAGCCGACACTAATATATCCCTCCACTGCATACTGTAACCCTTTTTGCCTCGATCTGGATGATATTGCAGAGGAATTGCTCCAAAAAATGTCACTGACACGCATCTGTCTACTTCTTTCCATCGCGGCAATCTGCCGAGCTGCAGTATTTGATCCACTTATTGTCAGACTTAGCAACAGTAACTAAGGGGGGCGGGGCTCGGGAAAGGTCAATTGCATCATTTCCTGTTATTTCAGCTGTTAACTTTATTTTCTCTCTAAGTGTTTTTCTCCCCAGAAGAAGCTACACTGGCCTTCTGCTGAGCTGTGGTGGCCTCATGGAGGGGGCCATCGGCTGGCACACTGCTGCCAACCACCTAACATTCTCCCTCTCCTGATATTACATCTCACTTTCTATAACATAGAATGTGCTACTATTAGTTCACCTGCTGAATTAATTATAGATTCACTCAGATAAAGGAAATAAAGTTTCTCTTACTAAATAGAATTTCTACTAAGAAATCACAATGTAGCCATAGAAAGACCACTTGGAATATATGTTGTGTGTGTGTGTGGGGGGGGGGGGGGGGGGGGGTATCTGCTCTGTCTTCTCAAACCTTAGTCAGTGAGTCATGACAGATGGCTGCTTATACTGATCCAGGTTTTGTTGGAGGTTTCTTCCTGTTAAAGGGGAGTTTTCCTCTCCAGGTCAGAGACGAGGTCCTGCCCCAAGTGGAGGAGTTTAAGTATCTAGGGGTTTTGTTCACGAGTGGGGAAAAGATGGACCTCGAGATCGATAGGCAGATTGGTGCTGCGTCTGCAGTGATACGGGCGTTGTACCGGTCTGTTGTGGTGAAGAGAGAGCTGAGCTGGAAGGTGAAGCTCTTGATTTACCATTCAATCTATTTTTCCTACCCTCACCTATGGTCACAAGCTTTGGGTAGTGACCGAAAGAATGAGATCACGGATATAATCGGCTGAAATGAGTTTTCTCCGCAGGGTGTCTGGGCTCTCCCTTAGAGATAGGGTGAGAAGCTCAGTCATCGGGGAGCGGCTCGGAGTAGATCTGCTGCACCTCCACATCGAGAGGAGCCAGTTGAGGTGGCTCGGGCATCTGGTCCTGAAAGCCTCCCTGGTGAGGTTTTCTGGGCGCGTCCAACCGGGAGGAGACCCAAAGGAAGACCCAGGACACGCTGGAGGGACTATGTCTCTCGGCTGGCCAGGGAACACCTTGGGATTCCCCTGGAGGAGCTGGCCCAAGTGGCTGGGGAGAGGGAAGTCTGAGCCTCCCTCCTTAAGCTGCTGCCCCCGTGACCTGACTCCGGATAAGTGGAGGAGAATGGATGGATGGGTATTCCTCTCCACTGTTCCTACATGCTTGCTCAGTATGTGGATTGCTGTAAAGTAGGGGTGGGCGATATGGGAAAAAAAATTAAATCACAATGGGGGTTTTTTTGCAAAATCATGATCACGATTTTATCATGATTTTTTTTTCCATTTTGACAATTCAGACATTTTGGAAGTTATTTACCAGTAAAATAGATCAATTTAAAAGCATACCCCTTCACATAAAATAGAATAAAAGATTTCAGAATACTAAAAAAATCCTAAACTTCCAATATCTCTCTGTCTGTCGAAGGTTAAGAGCTACAGATAGATGTCTCAAATGTCATACAAGCACTTTTATTTATTATATATTTATAATTAATGTAAAATAATTTCAATTATATCTAGAGGTGGCTCATATCCTGTCATCCACAATATTACCAGTAATTATTTCTTGTCCAGAGGAAAAAATCTATCAGGTTAAGCTAAATTCATGATGTGTTTGCATCTACTTCCAGAGGATTACACTGCCGCTATTTTGGCCTTGCTGCTCTCCGTATCCCTTTCCTGACTATGCTGGGGAGGGAGGGGTTTGTACCGTCTCTCTACACATACAGGAAAAACAGAACAGTTAAAAGGATCATTAAAACACAAACGAATAATAAAATAATAATAAAAGCCAAGTGCAAAGTTTAGCGCAGAACACTGAACCAGAGGTTTCCTGAGTGATCGAGCAGACGCGTGAGAATGTAATTACCGCTTAGAGACGGAGCTAGCAAGCCACTTACGCTAGTGGCTAGCGTTTCAATCGATTATGGTGTGCTTTTTCAATGACTTCTTTATTTATGTCCGCATTCTAATGCATCGGATTATTAAGATTATTTTCCTCAGTTCTACCGAGCACCCCAGCTAAACAAACCAACATGCTGCCTATTACTTGCTCTGATTGGTGTGTGGCTAACGGAAGCAGACTAGCAAATGGCGTGAGGCTGAGAGGAAAAAAACAAGTGTGATGCGTCCAAAAATAATGGCACAGACGGGTGATAGAACGCAAATACACGGTTCTACGATCTCCGAGTTTTAGTAGATCGTCATCACATTAAATTCCTTCACGATCTTATATCGTCATATCGCACAGCCCTACTGTAAAGTCTCTGACACAACAGGTCAGTAACTTGATGCAACTTGCTGGGTTCCCTATATAGGAAGATCTTTTGTAACGTCAATGTTTATGTTTTTCGCATTGCATCATGGGATCTGGGTGGCAACAAACAACGTATCTTGGCTATAATTTGATTGTTGATTGTTGAGGGTTAGGGTATGCATTGATGTTACTTTTGCTAGAGTGCCTGTCTCCCACCTCCTGCACTGGATCAAGGGGCCATGCTGTGACAGAGCTGGTCTTCTAAATGATGCATAAGGGGAGGAAAATGGACGGCTGGATGAACTGAAGTTATGTTTTAAGGTATTTACATATCTTGTTCTATGCACACCTTTTTAACGTTGAGCAGCTGCCCCTTCAAAGGTCTCTATACGGCCCTGCTGTGACATCACTGATCACATGACCATCAGTGAGTTGGGGGGACTCGGGTTTTTATGGTAGTGAAACCTGGATCAGAACCGGTAGAGCTGGATCATTGGATCCCCTAAGAGAGCGTTGCAGAGAAGCTACCAAATCTCACATGGCTCTGCTTAACCAGCTGGTCCCACTGCATAGACCTGTGAGGTCAGAGTCATCAGGCCACGCCCCCTCCCTGGCGATGCTCATAGAGTTCTGCTAGCTTCTTGAACCTTGACCCCCACTCCCTCAGAAAGGTGTAACTCTGCTCAGACTCTAATGAGGTCAGCGAGTCTAACGAGCTGAGCGAATCAGCTGCTGAGTCACCGCCTTCAGTGGTGTAAGTCTGCAGAGAGTCAAAGGGGGGCGCTGTTTGGTCATGGTCTGCTTCCAGGAGCCGGTCCCTGATGAACTCCTGCAGCAGCTTGTTTTTGTTCATCCTTGAGTCAGTTGGTGCGATGAAGTTCATTTGATTCAGATGTCTGAGTGTCAACATGTCAAAGGCCTCAGTGTCCTCCTCACCCCCGCCTTCATCGTCACAATGAACAATGTTCTCCTGAACGTCTCGCTCTTCATCCGTCATCTGAGGCACCCCCCTTTTCCTCTTCCATCTAGTCACAGTGGTTACCATGGCAATACCTGTGGAGATGGGACAATGTTTGTTTGCAGGAATTCCAAATACATAAACATGTTGCTGTGGCAACAGTAAAAGCTCAGATAAGCTCTATTAAAGAGCCCTTCCATGGGATTGAGATCCCACAGGGCGCTTTGGAAGTTGCAGCATGTGTCCAAAGCCGCTTTCATAAGACACACCATGCAGGTGAATCAGCGTAATTCTGCCACCACGGTGTGTCTTATGGAAGGTCCGTGGCGGCATGGCAATGCAAGAAATCTGTGTTACGAAAAGCTTGGTAGTAAAATTACAGCAAGGCCAGACTGAATGATAAATGGTCTGTATTTGATACAGTGCCTTCTAGAATCCTAGAACCCCCGAAGGCACTTTACAACACAAACAGTCATTCACCCATTCACACACACATTTACACGCTGGTGGTGATGAGCTACAACATAGCCACAGCTGCCCTGGGTCACACCAATAATCTTGGTGTGACCTTTGACCCAGCTCTCACCCTGGATTCTCATGTCAGTTCTCTTGTTCGCGCTTCCTTCTTCCATCTCAGGAACATTGCTAAACTAAAGGATGAGTTACACTTCTCCGTCAGCTCCGCGGGCTAGAGACGCATATGCGTTGACAGAGACGTTTTATGTTTATACTTCTCTGTTGGCTGGGGGGTGTTGCAAAGCAACCCCCCACCTGGACAGCAGAGGGCGTAGCACATTTCTGGGGTATGCTGCCACCATACAGTCACGTATCCGGTCCACGATAGTGTATTTACTACTGTGTTTACGCTGTTTTAATGTATTTTTGAGACTTTTTAACACGGATGAATTTGTCCCTCATTCTCCTCCACCTCTTCATGCGGTCGGCACCTCTAAACCCACGTTTCTCGTCATTTCCATCCACGAACAAAACGCTCGCTGCGTATCTTTGTACTCCTTCAGTCACAGGTGAATAAACTTTCATATTTTCGAACTTTTCCCGCGAGGCGTTCTTCAATCTGCTCTGTGTCTGCCGCTAAATATCTTCAGCTCTCTTTATTTTTTGAGTCGGCAATGGCAGTGCTGTTGACGTGTTTCGAGGAAGCAGCGTCCTGACCAAAGACTGTATATAAGAGGTCCTGACCAATCACAGGCTTGCACTCTCCGTGGCTCTCGACGGACAGTTATTTTTGGGGGCATGTCTCCGTCACCCTCCACGAACCCGTCCGAAAGCCCTTGCATCGACGCAAAATAGTGCTGCGTGTCTCCGTACCGACGCATATGGAGAAGTATAAATTAGGCTTTAGCCCCATTCTGTCCCGCTCTGAACTGGAGATTGTTCTCCACGCCTTCATCTCCTCACGCTTAGACTACTGCAATTTGCTTTTCACTTGTCTGAGCAGAACCTCCCTGAACCGTCTACAGGTGGTCCACAATGCCTGTGCTCGGCTGCTGACCAAGTCCTCCATACACACCCACGTCACCCCGCTCCTCTTCCAGCTTCACTGGCTGCTGGTTAACTTCAGAGTTCATTTGAAGATCCTGGTTCTGGTTTTTAGGGCCTGCATGGACAAGCACCATCATACATTGGTGATCTTCTCAGTCCCTACACCCCCAGCAGGTCCCTGAGGTCCAGTGATCAAAGCCTACTGGTTGTGCAGCGCATCAGGCTAAAGACCAAAGGTGACAGATCATTTGCTGCTGTGGCCCCCAGACTCTGGAACTCTCTCCCCCTGAGCCTGAGATCAGTGGACTCAGTGGTCTCCTTTAAAAACTCACCTGTTCAGGCTGGCTTTGGTCTGACCTTTGGTTGATTCTTCTTTGCTACCTTCTCTTCATTCTGCTCTGTCTACCATTTCTGCCTTTCCCATGATCCACTGATTACCCTGTTCTTATTCATTCTACTTTTGCCTTTTTTTTCCACATCCTTTTTTAATCACAATTTTTACTTTTCCCTTTTTTGATACTTTTAATAATTTTTTTTAGTTTTTATTTTACTTTTTGTTTTTGTGAAGCTCCTCATGATTTTTATCTTGAGAGGCGCTATATAAAAGATCGTTTCTTCTTCTTCTTCTACTGACAGGCTGCTGAGCGCTGGTGCCCCTGTGAATGAAGATTACACCTTGGAATAGAGGGTGGGATCATGATCACGTGTGGAATGTCCGCCGAGCTGCAACTGGAAATTCTATTAAAAATGAAAGTAAACAGGTTTTGCTTTAGTAAACAGAATCAGCTGAGACGGCCAACTGGAGCGATGCAGAGCTCCAGGAGCTTCTCTCCGTTAGAGCTGGAGCTCAGATCACCAGAGAGTTCACGGGACTGTGGAGGACAGACACTTTTAGGAACAGCTCATGAAAAAAACCTAAGGAGCGCGGCTTCAATCACAAGTTATGTCTAAGCTAAAAGGAGATCTGTGACAGCGCACAACCCCTTTATACCGCCATTGTGTAATCTTTTGTGAAAATCACATGGTCACGCTACAGTCTGACCACTAATGATTGACCAAAGGCCTCCTGATACCGCCTCAGCTTTGCAGCAAATTGAAGAAAAGATGATTAGCGTTATAGAAACAACTAAGTTTTGCCAGGGTCAGTCAGTGTATGAATGTATCATATGAATCTATACACACATATGTAAAGATTCATATGATGGCTGCTTATCTAGACTGATGATGTCATCACCATACCTAAGACTGACAGCATGCAGGTGATGCCAACAGCGGAGGTGGTGCTCAGGCCGTCTGGGTCCAACGTGGCCCCATGGCTACAGCGACGGCGCCTTCCCTGGAGGTCGCAGCTGCAAATGGTGATGGTCAACGTGTTGGTGCTGCTGAGCGATGGATGTCCACCATCAGAGATCACCACTGACAGGAAGTAGACAGGCTTGTCCCGCTGCAGGAAGCCAGCTCGCTGCATCACAACAGACGCCGTGTTGTCTGAAGACAGATGGACAACCCAGGGTTAACCCTAACTATGGAGAGCACTGTTAAGGTGGACTATGGAGAGCACTGTTAACGTGGACTATGGAGAGGTGGACTATGGTGAGCCCTGTTAAGGTGGACTATGGTGAGCACTGTTAAGGTGGACTATGGTGAGCACTGTTAAGGTGGACTATGGAGAGGTGGACTATGGAGAGGTGGACTATGGTGAGCCCTGTTAAGGTGGACTATGGTGAGCCCTGTTAAGGTGGACTATGGTGAGCACTGTTAAGGTGGACTATGGAGAGGTGGACTATGGTGAGTCCTGTTAAGGTGGACTATGGTGAGCCCTGTTAAGGTGGACTATTGTGAGCACTGCTAAGGTGGACTATGGAAAGGTAGACTATGGTGAGCCCTGTTAAGGTGGACTATGGAGAGGTGGACTATGGAGAGGTGGACTATGGTGAGCCCTGTAAAGGGGGACTATGGTGAGCACTGTTAAGGTGGACTATTGTGAGCACTGCTAAGGTGGACAATGGAAAGGTAGACTATGGTGAGCCCTGTTAAGGTGGACTATGGTGAGCACTGTTAAGGTGGACTATGGTGGGGTGGACTATGGTGAGCCCTGTTAAGGTGGACTATGGTGAGCCCTGTTAAGGTGGACTCTGGTGAGCCCTGTTAAGGTGGACTATGGTGAACACTGTTAAGGTGGACCATGGTGAGCACTGTTAAGGTGGACTATGATGAGCCCTGTTAAGGTGGACTATGGTGAGCACTGTTAAGGTGGACCATGGTGAGCACTGTTAAGGTGGACTATGGAGAGCACTAAGGTGGACTATGGTGAGCAGCAGAGGACGGTGTTCCCCTCTGCTGCCCACGCTCTCCTCACCGATGACACAGTTCCCATGCGTGATCCAATGTGTAGGTGGACAATGGAAAGGTAGACTATGGTGAGCCCTGTTAAGGTGGACTATGGTGAGCACTGTTAAGGTGGACTATGGGGAGGTGGACTATGGTGAGCCCTGTTAAGGTGGACTATGGTGAGCACTGGTAAGGTGGACTATGGAGAGGTGAACTATGGTGAGCCCTGTTAAGGTGGACTACGGTGAGCACTGTTAAGGTGGACTATGGAGAGGTGGACTATGGTGAGTCCTGTTAAGGTGGACTATGGTGAGCCCTGTTAAGGTGGACTCTGGTGAGCCCTGTTAAGGTGGACTATGGTGAACACTGTTAAGGTGGACCATGGTGAGCACTGTTAAGGTGGACTATGATGAGCCCTGTTAAGGTGGACTATGGTGAGCACTGTTAAGGTGGACCATGGTGAGCACTGTTAAGGTGGACTATGGAGAGCACTAAGGTGGACTATGGTGAGCAGCAGAGGACGGTGTTCCCCTCTGCTGCCCACGCTCTCCTCACCGATGACACAGTTCCCATGCGTGATCCAATGTGTAGACCCCATCGTCTCTGTTCATGGTTGTGTGTCCACGTCTCCTTATCTCTATCGCTTGATCCATCTTTTGTATTTTTGTTGTTCGTGTATGTGATCCTTGTTCTGTGCCACTCCATGATATGATTTTCTCTTGTGCAGTGGTCTGTTACGGCTGATTTTTTAATTGTACTTTCTGCTTCTTGTTTCGCTGCTCTTGTGTGTCTTCTTGTCTACTTCTCGCACTCCTTTCTATGTTCTATTGTCCATGTGTTGAGTTGGCGCCTGGTTTCTCCTATGTATATTTTATTGCATAGTTTGCATGAGATTTCATATGACTCCACACTAATGTCCTGTTGGTATCTTGTCTTCTGAGTGTACTAATCGTTTCTTAACTGTTGTGTCTGGTTTTGTTGGTGTGTTAATGGTATGTTTTTTCATTGTTGCTATCAGTCTGATTATTTAGGTCACCAAGCAGAATTAAGCCTGGGGCACACAGAAGACAGATGCGCCGTGCCACGGAAGCGCCGCGGTTTTGGGAAGCCAAATGGTCACACAGGAAGCGCTGCACCGCTGAACGCTTCTTGGAAAGTCGCACGATAGTCACAACATCATGTGGGACTTGAGAACAGGAAGTGGAAAGTGACTCTTTTGTTTATACGTGATCAGACTTGCCGTTGTGTTTTGTGAGACTCTAATTCATTAAAAAAGAGTAAGTACACTATTTATTAGGATCGTACAATATCTTATGCTTCTCGACTTCAACAATAAAAAGCTCCTTGTCCAAGTTTTGGCGGTTGGGTTTATGCCGGCATTTGGGTTTGTGCCATAAAGCCGTTCCGCGTTGTAATGTCTATTGTAAAGTACTCCACAATGTTGTAAACAGCTGCGCCACGGCGCTTGAGATAGAACTGGCGCCTGTCGTCAGTACCTCTGCGTGGACCGGCGCTTCTGGGACATGGCGTTGTGCTCCCCATGTAGCCACTCTCAATAACTATAATGGCTTCTTTTTAAAAAAAAGACGGCGCGAGCGTGGCATGGGCGTGGTGCGGGCGTGACGCAGCGCAGCACGTCTGTCTCCTGTGTGCCAGGCTTTAGAATCACTATTGAGTCATCTTTTTGACTTTTCACGCTCAAGGCTAGTTGGTACCATTCACTTACATTGTTTTATGCTAAGCTAAAGCTAAAAAAGTACTGCCGGATCAGGAGAATGACAACTGGTTACAATTTTTTCCCCACTTGTCTAACTCTGGGGAATATGGCAATAGACAAAATTTTACTTTGGGGTGGAATCTCCCCTTTAAGGCAGATGATACCGTTGTTGTCTCTCAGCGTGAAGTGATTTGCAGCAGCATCAGCAGTCAGCACGAACAGGAAGTGGTGTCCACCTGGTTCTGGTTCATCTGGATCCACAGCACTCAGCGTTTCAACCACCTGAAGGACAACAAAGATGGAGTAGACCTGGAGGTCCTCATGGCACACCATGAGTAGCCCGCTTTAATTAACATTCAGTCTGTTGGTCTACTAAATCATTTTCACACCTGCACGAGGAATTGGCCAACGCATTCTAAAAGTAAAGTCAGATAAAACTGGTTTAAAATCCTGCTGCTTGTTTATAATCTGTCACTGGGCTGGCTCCATCCATAGGGTTTCATTCAAGCCCTTTCTATAAAACAATGCCACCAATTTGCCGCAAAGCCGATGTGGCATCTGGGAGCCTAAGGTCATTTATAAGAGCTCAGACCATGGCGGTAATGTTGCGCAATCATGTCTGTTTTATAAAAGATTACGCAATGGCGGCATAAAGGAGGTATGGGGGCGGTCTCTGCACTGTTGCGGACTTCTGTGTATCTTGGACATAACTTGCTTTTTATTGCGATCGAAGCCGGGCTCCTTAAGTTTTTATTTTAACAACCAGCTACAGGTGTCTGTCCTCCACCATCCCTGTGAGCTGTCAGATGATCTGAGCTGCAGATCTAATGGAGAGAAGCTCCCGGAGCACCGCAACGCTCCAAATTATCATCTCAGCTGATTCTGTTTACAAAAGTGAAACTTAAGCACGTTTACTTTCATTTTCAATATAGTTCCCGGCCAGAGCTCGGCATTAATTCATCACTTGGTCATGACAACTCCCTCTGTGGCACCAAGGCTTAATGTAAATGGCCTGTAAATGGCCTGTATTTGTATAGCGCCTTCTTAGGGTTCTACAACCCCCCAAGGCGCTTCACAACACAATCAGTCATCCACCCATTCACACACACATTCACACACTGGTGGGGATGAGCTACATCGTAGCTACAGCTGCCCTGGGGCGCACTGACAGAGGCGGGGCCTGCCGTACACTGGCGCCACCAGTCCCTCCGACCACTACCAGCAGGCAAGTTGGGTTAAGTGAATGTGCGTTTATAAGACCGGCAAAGCCGCAATATTGCCGCAATATTACTATCAAGCGTGGCGGCACGAATGCAGCAAAATTCCTGCAACGTGATGCCACCATGGTGCGTTCATAAGAAACACGTTGCGGTAATATTACGCTGATTTGCCGGCATGGTGTGTCTTATAAAAAGGGCTTCAGGTTGCACCGGACTCCTGCAATTACCTGTCTTTAAAAGGAACAGCGCTAGGCTGGTTTAAATCTGATCTGTCTGACAGATTTCAGTTTGTTCATGTAATTGAGAAATCTTCTTCATACTCTAGGGCAGTGGTGCTCAATCCTGGTCCTGGAGGGCTGGTAATCAGCATGTTTTAGTGGTTTCTCTGCTCCACCACACTTGATTCAGTGGTAGAATCACCTGTACAGCAGTTCATCAGGATCTGCAGAAGCCTGTTGATCATCTGCTGACTGAAATCAGGCGTGATGAAACTCAAACATGCTGGATACCGGCCCCTTCAGGACCAGGATTGAGAACCCGTGCTCTAGGGTTACTTATGGAGTACCACAGGGTTCAGTGCTTGCCTTGGACCAATTCTTTTTACTATATATTATTCCAAAATCATCAGACTGCATGGGATAAACTTCCACTGTCATGCTGACCAGCGGCGGCTCGGCGCCGTCCCACCGGTCTCACAGGAAGAAGAAGATATGAATCACAAAATATAAAAAAGCATAAAAATGAAACTAAACGATCTCTACATCATACAGACTATAAGTGCTGTGTATAATCTGCATTTAAGTGTATTTTTAAAATGTTCTCACACTTTTACCACGACCGAATCGTCTTGTCACGTATTTCCTGTTCCTTTCAGTCGCAGCAATCTTTACCATCAACCTACGCTATAGCTAGCTGCGCGCTGGATCCCCCTCCAGAACAAAAAAATAGGAAGGCCTTTGGGCGCAGAGGTTTGGGATCGAAGCATGCGCAGAGTCTCAGATCAGGATGTTCACCTGGATCTGGAAGCTCTCAACAGTTCTTTGTTCGTTGTAGAGCAGCTGAGTACAGCTTGTGGAGATTTTTATTATGGAGAACCAGAAAATGATGGAATGTAGCATTGGAGATTTGTAAACACTCTCCAGCAGGTAAAACAGTCAGGAATCAGCTCGTTGGGACATAGGATTACACAAACTGAGTGGGGTTTTTTACTCTAACACGGATTCTGACCATGAACCAGCAAAATAAGACTGAATTTATGCTGTTGACTTCATGAAATGAGCTGTTTTCTGCTGCGTGTGCAGCTTGCTCCGTGAGTTTAGCAGATAGAGTACTGATGGTACTGTTGTAAAGAGGAGAGTCTGGGCTTCATCTGTGGATAGGATCATATCACTGCTGTGTGTTTTTCTCTATGTGTGTATTTAGCATGTTTTTACATCCTTCAGGAAACAGCAGAGAACGTCTCGGCTAGTAGAAGCTAACCGTTAGCATTAGCACCTCCACCACACAGCAGAACTCCTCCAGGTTTGTGTTATTTGTGGAGATAAAACATCAACATGGCAAAGCAAACAGAGTCAGTGGTAGAGTCGTGTTGCTGTTAACCAATCAGAGGAGAGATGTCTACATATCAGGAAGTAAGACTCCAGATCCTGTCGTCTGAAGGTTAGCTCTCTTCCAACTAACTTCTAGTTTTCTGAAACAAGAGCACCAGAGCTTTTAACCCCACAGAGATCGAATCAAGGCATTCATTTCTACCAGAGACCACTGCAGATGTGTTAAAAAACTTGTGACCTTGGTCTTTCAATAAAATAATGTTGGAAAATTAAGCCTAAAGGTAAAGTAACACAACATCTCTTTAACCTTTTCACGATAAAGAGAACACCATCAAAAAATTAAATAATGCACTTAGCTAAACAGCTAAATTACCCCTGTTGCCTTTTACTTGAACAAAATGCAGCCAAAGCGTTGATTTTTATTTAATTTTTTTTACATTTTCTTGGTCAATTTACTCTGAGAAGTTTGTAAACTGTGAGAATTTGCTCTGGTAACGTGCTACAGCGAGAGGAACGGCGCTGCAGCGAGGGGAACGGCGCTGCAGCGAGGGGAACGGCGCTGCAGCGAGAGGAACGGAGCTGCAGCGAGAGGAACGGCGCTGCAGCTTCGTAACAGGGACAATAACAAAATTTAGCACCAAGAACAAGCGGTGTGGTGATTAACTTACTGGCTTAACTGCTGTTCTCTTCTCCTGTGAGACTGGAAGCATCAGAGCAATGGCAGCCCCACCCGTTCAAAACAGATTGTGTGCATCATACCACTTTGAAGAATAGGGGATCATAATCTCACATTTTTTGCTGTTTAAATTTCCGTCGTTGTTGCTCTGCTTTCATTGGACATCATTATTAAATATGTATATATGTCCAATCATGGTGTGTTCAGTACTTTGGGAAACCAACAGATATGGTTTACCTGTCCAGGTTGGGCATTTTCACACACGGACGTCTGGTAGTCCAAGGCAAAGCTCGGAGCGTTGTCATTGACGTCTGTTACAGAAATCACAACCACCACTGTCCCCACCTGGGACAAGTCCACTGAAACCACAGACACACCCATCAGCTTTGTTTGTTTCAGGTCCAAAAAATAAAACCAAACACAACACATCCTGGAACTTACTGGTTTCCGTGGCAGTGACCGTAATATTGTGAACAACACGGCCCTCCCGGTCTAGAGCTCTGTTGGTCCTGATGAGGCCGGAAAGGCTGTCGATGGAGAAGAACCGCTCAAGATTTGACCAACTCTCAATGGAATATCTGGAAAGAGAAGGATGGATGTTGAGGTGTAAATGTTGTCATTTCAGTATTTCTCCATGTGTCTTTTCATCTCACCTGATTGGGCTGTTGGACATGTCTGGGTCATGAGCTGAAACCGATCCCACATCAGATCCTACTGGAGCTCCCTCAGAGATCTCCATCCAACTGATTGAGGAAGAGAAGACAGGGGGCTCGTCCACGTCCTCCACCAGCAGGTGGACCGTTGTCACGTCGTTGAATGAGCCTGCCAATAGAAACCGAGTGTCCACGTGCCGATTGGACGCCTCAATGTTCATAATGTAGCTTGATTTTGTCTCATAGTCCAGAGTCTGAAGGAAGACAGAAAATATCAGGGCCCTCATTCATCAAACGTTGGTAGAAACTCTCCTATGTTTTATTTTATTTAACCAGGTATAAAAATCCCACTGAGATTAAAAATCTCTTTTTCAAGGGAAACCTGATCGAGATAGGCAGCAGCGAGTATCGCACAGATACAATTTCACAATTAAGCATGTATAAACAACACAAAATATAGTAAAATAGTCAAAGTTCATAGGCAGTCTAAAGGAAACAGTTACATGTCATGGAGTTGGCCTCAAGATTTCTTAATTTAGATTTAAAAACACTCAACGAAGTTAACTGTCATTTTCCAGTCGGCCTGCAGTTTGTTCCACGTTGAGGGTGCTGAGTGGACCAAAGCACTTTTGCCAAGTTCAGCGCGTGTGAATGGAACAGAAAGCTACACCTTTTCTTGCGGATGAAGAGAATAGTAACCAGCTTTTTTCATTTCAGCCTAGTGGCCTAGTGGTATGAGTGTCTGCCCTAAGACTGGGTGATTGTGGGTTCAAATCCACGGTCGGGTCATACCAAAGACTTTATTAATGGGACCCAATGCCTCCCTGATTGACACTCAGCATTAAGGGGTTGGATTGGGGGGTTAAACCACCAAATGGTTCTCGAGCGCAGACGTATCTGCAGCTCAACGCTCCCCAGGGGATGGGTCACATGCGGAGAACACATTTCACACACCAGAGTGTGACGACTAATGGGACTTTGAATTTAACTTTAAAGAAGGGAACATATCTAGGAAGGCAGCCTTGTATATAAATCTGTATAAGTGAGTCTTCGTCCTGCTGGCCAGAGCAGGCCATCCTACCTGAGAGAATCACTCACAGCGGTGAGTCAGACATTTACGGTTAGTGATGAACCTCAGAGCAGCAAAGACATTTAGCTGAAGCATTCATTAATAAATTATCTCCATAATCCAGCACAGGTAAAATGTTGCAGCAATAAGTCGCTTCTTTGCATTAAAAGAAAAACACAACTTATCTTGAAAGTAAAAACGCAGTTTTAACTTCAGCTTCTTCACAAGACTCTGTACATGAGGTTCGAAGGTGAGCAAATCGATCAAGAAACCCAGATATTCGTACGTGTGAACCAACGCTATTTCTTCACCCTTGAGAGTGGTTACTGAAGGTATCACTTGGGTCCGCCCCCTTGAATTGGAAAACAATGAGCTTAGTTTTGTCTGCATGGGCTCTATGCACGCTCCAACTTCCGCATTCCACATAGAACCACACTCCTATGTCCGGTTGCCATAGTGGTCAGCGAAGCTGTGATATGGCTGAGAGTTTGGAGTTCACCCGGTGCTTCCTGGAGGTTAGTTGCTTATGGCTTTTTGGTCGGACGTGTTATTGGTAGAGGTTTTTTTTAAAAAAAAATCAAGAGAACCACTTTATTCTTTTTTTTCATCTAAACAAAGAGAAAATTTGCCTTACATCATTGATTGTAACTTTTGGTAACTCCAGGAAGCACCGGGTGAACTCCAAACTCTCAGACATGTCACAGCTTCACCGACGACTTATGACAACCGGACATAGGAGTGCGGTTTTATGTGGAATGTGGAAGCTGGAGCGTGCATAGAGCCCATTGAGAACAAGTTTGAGCTGGAGTAGTGAATGTTGGACAGCAACAAAGGCTTTCTGCATTGAATCAATGGCTTGTGCAAGAGTGTTACCACAGCTATAAATTACTGTGTCATCAGCATAAAAGTGCAGGTTTGCATCTGTAACGTTTAGACGAAGATTGTTCATGTAAATAATGAATAAAAGAGGTCCTAACATAGAGCCCTGTGGCACCCCCTTGTGGACTGTAGCAAATTCAGAACAAAGTCCATTTGATTTAATACGCTGAGACCTGCATTACTTTGTTCTTTTTTTAAAACAGAAGAGAGTTGTTTTTACCTTTATCTTATGTTATTTTGACCGCTGCTGCAGCTAGCTCTGAGGAAGACTGCAGCGGTGGTCAAAACGTCAGCAACATAAAGGTAAAAACAACTCTCTTCTGTGTTAAAAAAAGAACCAAGTGATGCTGTTAGAAGAAACACACAGAATGAACGCACAAAAGATGCTGAGACCTGTTACTGAGGTCATTTGAGTACCATCCCACTGCTCTCTCAGACAGTCCTGACTGGAGTTTTAAAATACCATGGTCATCAGTGTTGAATGCTATAAAAAGGGATGCACAATGTTGTTTTCTGTCTAGGGCAACAGTAAAATCATGTATCACTTTCAGTGCAGCCGTAGTAGTACCATTTCATTTCCTAAAGCCTGACTGATATTCAGATAAAATGGCATTGGTGTCTAAAACCTCCTTTAATCGCTCACTCACAAGAGCCTCAAGAGCTTTTGCCAGAACAGATTAATTAGATATTGGCCTGTAGTTAGAAAATTCTGCTGGGGTTCCTTTTAATAAAGGGACATCAAAGAAGATGAAGAAACAATTGTTTATATAGCGCAAGATAAATATCACAAGGTGCTTCACAAGAACAAAAAAATTTAAATAAAGATTAAAAAATATATAAAGCTGTACGCCAAGAGCGAGCGAGACATCGACTCACTGATCCAACCACCAGGATCTACAGCACTGATATCGGAATGTCATTCGGACTTGAGAAGTGTGGTCTGATGGTGACAAAGAAAGGGAAGGAAGTCCACACAGAAGGGGTCTCACTCCCATAAGGAACATTGAGGACAGCTACAAGTACCTTGGTATGCCACAAGCAAATGGCAACCTCGATGAAGCCGCTACGAAAGGAGCCACAGCCAAATACCTACAACGAGTAAGGCAAGTACTAAGAAGTCAGCTCAATGGCAAGAACAAGATCTGGGCAATAAACAGCTACGCCCTGCCAGTAATCAGATTTCCTGCAGGAATAATAATCTGGCCAAAGGAAGAAATACAGACCACAGACGTTAAGACACAGAAGCTCCTAACCATGCATGGAGGGGTCCACCCCAAGTCCAGCACCCTGAGACTGTACACTAGCCGTAAGGCAGGTGGCCGAGGACTAGTGAGTGTGAGAGCCACTGTCCAGGATGAAACATCCAAGATCCATAAGTACATCAAGGACAAGGCCCCAACAGATGACGTGCTCAGTGAATGTCTGAAACAATGGCAAACAGAAGAGGAGGTGCTGGAAATACCATCATGGGAGGACAAACCCCTACATGGGATGTACCACCGACAGATAACTGAAGAGGCTGATATCAAGAAATCCTACCATTGGCTAGAAAGAGCTGGTCTGAAGGACAGCACAGAGGCACTCATCATGGCTGCACAGGAACAGGCCCTGAACACCAGAGCAACAGAGGCCAAGATCTACCACACCAGATAAGACCCAAGGTGACCGTGGGCACCAGGTTGGAGACCCCTGGTGTACAGGAACATCTGTGCAGAGTATGGTCTGGAAGCCCCAAGGTCAAAGTGGGGAACACCCCCTAAGGTGGTAGAGAACGAGCGAGCCAAGATCCTGTGGGACTTTCAGATCCAGACCGACAAAATGGTGATGGTGAACCAACAGGACATTGTGGTGGACAAACAACCGTTGTGGTTGATGTAGCAATACCAAGTGATGGCAACATCAGGAAAAAGGAACACGAGAAACTAGAGAAGTACCAGAGCCTCAAAGAAGAACTTGAGAAAGCCTGGAAAGTGAAGACATGGGTGGTGCCCGTGGTCATTGGGGCACTCGGGGCAGTGACCTCCAAACTGGAGGAGTGGCTAAAGCAGATCCCAGAAAAAATATCAGACATCTCAGTCCAGAAAAATGCAGTTCTAGGAACAGCTAAGATACTGAAGAACCCTCAAGCTCCCAGGCCTCTGGTAGAGGACCCGAGCTTGGAAGGATCAGACCACCCACGGAGGGTAGGATGGGAATATATATATATATATATATATTAAATTCTATATCTATTTTATTATACATTCAGAATTGCGGTTCCCCATTCTACCACTGGATGCTGTTCGTATGCATGGTCAGAGCTGTTCTTATATTTAGGAGCATTTCTACACACAATTACAAATTGGTAAATACCACAATGTGTAAAATTGTTCCTATGCACAGATCTGTGCGTAAGTACGGCTGCTGAGAGCGCCCTGGTGTTTGTCACACTAATGTCAGATGTTTCAGGATAATCTTCCTCCCTTTCATCTTGGCCACATCACTGAGTTTGACATCCAGTCAGCAGCTCTAGGGACTGTCCTCAGGTCAGAATCTCACAAATCCAGCTGCTGTTCTCTGGATCATACAGACAGCAGCTAAAAACCAGTGAACCAGAAAGTCTTACAGATAAACCAGTACCTTCTGCAGTGTGACCACTGCTTCCTGAGAGCTTGGATCAGTAAATATCCTGAAGGTTCCAAGTCCATCTCCATCCAGAATCCTGAAGTCCACCTCAGCATTTGGACCCACGTCCTGATCCAGGGCTCTGATCCTTGCCACCACAGAAGAAGCCAGAACTGACTCTGGAACAGTGAACTGGTAACTTTCTGTGGGATGCAGTCAGATATCTGGTCTGGATGATGTCACAGATCATATCTATGATGTCATCAACACCAAAGTCAGACTCACTGCGCAAAAAGCGAGGCGGGTTGTCGTTGACGTCTGTGAGCTTCACATAGACGGTCGTGGTTCCTGACAAACCTCCAGTCTGACCCATCATGTCTTTGGCCTGAACCACCAGCAGGTAACGGTCCTTAATCTCTCGGTCCATGTCGGGTAGAGCAGTACGCACCACACCTGCAGGACAGGTGAGAAGGTCCAGGACATCATAGCTCAACAGAGTCATGGGCCCTCATTCATCAAACATTCGTAGAAATATTCCTATATTCCTTCCTATGAACCAAATTTAGAATGTTCTATAAGAAACGGTCAAAATTGTGATTTATGAAACATGTGGTGGCCTCTCGTACGCACGTTCCTGCGCAATCGTATGATGATAAATCCCACCTGTGCGTACCCAGTTGCTCATGTCTGTTCACCACCATTTACATACAGAAACGCCCTCAATTAACCATATTTATATTAAATTAACCATATAAAACCTCCCTCCCCCTCCATCTGCGATCCACTGACTTCTGTAACTCCCTCATGTCCTTTTTTGTTTCAAAAATCACAGACATCCATCAATTTTCTAGCTTCTCATGCTGCTTCTGTTTCTGGAATGGACATCACTGTCCCACCACCACCTTCCATAACCACATTTTCCAGTTTCATCCTTCCCTCAGATCCAAACCCTCCTCCTGTCAGCTCGATCCACTCCCTACAGTTCTTATTAAACCCTGCCTTCTCTTCTCTCGCTCCTCTCATAACTGATATCATTCAGCGCTCCCTAAACTCTGGAATTGTCCCTCCAGCCTTCAAAACCACAATAGTTACACCTGGCCTAGACTCCACAAACCTCAATAACCTACGTCCTATTTCCAATCTACCCTTCATCTCCAAAGTTCCTAAAAAATCTGTTGCCTCTCAACTTCACGACCACCTCATCACCAATAACATCTACAGTTAACAGTTTCAATCTGGCTTCCGTCCTCTTCTCAGCACTGAAACAGCACGTCTCAAAATCACCAACGACCTTCTCTGGTTTATTGTCCATTCTCATCCTCGATCTCACAGCAGCATTTGACACCATCTGCCACAGCACTCTCCTCAGCAGACTGTCATCTATAGGTATCACTCACACTCCTCTTGCCTGGTTCACCTCCTATCTCTCTGGCCGTACACAAATTGTTCAGCTGAAGTCATTTAAATCTAATATCTTTCCTGTTTCTGCTGGTGTGCCCCAGGGCTCTGTCCTGGGGCCTCTTCTGTTCATTATATCTTCTCCCACTAGGTTACATTTTCCGTAAACACAACATTAACTTTCATTGCTACGCGCACGACACCCAGCTCTACCTCTCAACCAAACCCTCAGCTTCACTCCCACCTTCCTCCCTGACCCTCTGTCTCCAAGAAATCCATTCTTGGTTCACTTCCAACTTCCTCAAACTGAACAATTCTTAAACCGAAGTCCTCCTGGTAGGCACACCTCACACTCTCTCCAGATCTAACAGTTTCTCCATCTCTATTGACAGCTCAGCAGTAACTTCCTCTCCTCATGGTAAGAGCCTGGGTGTCATCCTCGACAGCACACTTTCTTTCCAATCTCACGTCAACAACATTACCCGGTCTGCATATTTTCATCTGCGTAACATCTCCCGTCTCCCTCCATCTCACTCCTCACACCACTGCCATCGTTGTCCACAGCTTCGTCACATCCAGGATTGATTATTGCAACTCACTTCTCTTTGGTCTCCCCAACAAATCCCTCCATAAACTGCAGCTTCTCCAGAATGCTGCAGCACGTGTCATCACTAGGACTCCATCATCTCATCACATCACCCCCGTCCTGCAACAACTCCACTGGCCCATTAAACAGAGAATCAGTTTCAAAATTCTGCTCATCACTTTCAAAGCTCTTCATAACCTGGCTCCATCCTACATATCTGATCTCATTCACATCTCCACTCCTGTCCGTTCACTTCGTTCCTCTTCTGCTCCTCAACTCTCAGCTCCCCCCGCTCGCCTCGTCACCATGGGGAGTAGAGCATTCAGCTGCTCTGCTCCCCACCTCTGGAATTCTCTTCCCCCCGACCTTTGCACCACTCATTCTCTCCTACTTTTTAAATCAAAACTCAAAACACACCTGTTCACACAAGCTTTTACCACCTAGTTTTAATTGTAATGTTTTAGTGTTTTTATATATTTCTGTAATTTTTTTTATCTTGTTCTATTTTTGTAAAGTGTCCTTGGGTGACTTGAAAGGCGCTTTTAAATAACATTTTTTATTATTATTATTAGTATTAGTATTATTGGTCACACTAGAGGTCATGAGAGGATTCCCTGCATTCTTCCTGAAAAAAAAAGAAAAACTTTATTGACAGCGAGATCAAGGCACTGGCTGCTGATTTAGAAGAGAACAAACTAGTTGCAGAGGTTGTAATTTTATTATTGTAAACGCGGTCAGGACAGAGGAGAGGTTCCTGTCAGAAATAAAGAAATAATGGTTCGATATAAGATTAAATATGAAGAAACGTAGAGAAACGGACATTCTGTTGTCATTTACAGTTTCCATTTAAAGAGTTGTCTGCATGTTCTGTTTAGTTTTGTTCTTGTTAGAAAATGTATGTTGATGCTGCAGCCTCCTCTGAGCTCAGGAAGACGTATCTGCTCAGGAACCACTCTGGATCCTCAGCAAGCATCAGTGCGCTCACGGAAGACGTGTCATCTCCAGAGTCTCTGCCACATCCTCCAGTAACACGAGATCAGCCATGCTACAATGTCAGACACCTGTCGGTCACATGTGTCTTTTATAGGTTTTAGCACCAATAATGTGACAAAGCTGTTTTTTCCACCGAAATAATTAGTTATTGGGTAGAATAATTAGTGGATGAGGAACGCGTGGATGACTGAGACCTTCAGAATTGCTGTTCTACCACTAGATGCTGTTCTTACGCATGGTCTGAAGTTTTCTTATATTTAAGAACATTTTCAAGCTCAAGTTCAAAATGATGAAAGTCACACCATGTGTAAATTAGTTCATACGCACGACATATGCATAGATCTGTGCGTAAGCACGGTTGATGAGGCCCCAGGAGTTTAAGAGGTGCGGACTCAGGAACCTTAGAGACGGGCCTCATTCATCAACAGGTCTGAAAGCTGCGTGAGCCATTTTCTACACCAGCTTTGTGATTGATGAAGAAAAACTTGAGGGGAGAATGTGGGAAACTCTGATCCTGGCGTGACCCAGGGGTGGATCTAGGACTGAAGAAAATCCGGGGCTTAGCCCAGAAGAGACATTATTTTTTTATCATTTACAAAAAATTGGTGATTTTTTTAATTGATACGTCTCAACTTTCAATTTTTGAGCAAAAATCACTGGATTACATAAATAAATGGTTACGATGATGTAAATATTTTGCTGGTTTCTACTCAGCACTGTAAAAACAAATCCTCTCTGGAGCGTTAGGTTAGGATGGATTTGAGCCACGTCATTTATCCGTACCCTGCCATTAAAGAAAAAACTGCTGCTGTCACTGATGTTAAATAAGAAATTTAGACATTTCATTTTTTCTCACTTCTCTATTATTCACTTGATTTTAATGATTATTATCCCAGCTTGTTTGGATTCTGACCCATGTAATCTCCCACATAACATCTTATCTTGCAGTCATTTACGTTCTTTGCAGCGCAACTTTACTGTAAATGAGATTCAAAAACCTGAATCATTACAGCTGTTGTTGTTTTCATTCTTTCCTGGTAGTGTTCATCCAGAAAACTTCCTAACATCCATGTTTACATCAGTCTTCCCATCAGGGAGCCTAAGGCTCCGCCCCTTCCGGTCGGCTCATGGCTCCCAGAACGGGGCGATGAAAGTTATGATCTGGTCCACTTTGCCTCACGCCCTGAATCACACATCTGTTGTTCTCTATGTCTGTCAGTAATCTGAGATTTTTTAGCTTGTAAACATTTGTAGTAAAAGACTACACATCAGACGTGTCATCTATGACATCACAGCATCTCTCCTCCCCCAGCGTAGCTGACCACATGACCAGATTTAGAGGGGTTTTCTCCACCTTTAAAGCTGCTGCTGTCGTCCTGATGACGTTTCCCAGCTTTATGGTTTATCTGAACTCAGCCTAACGCCAAAATGTCATGTATTCTTGACTTGTGTGTGTGTGTGTGTGTGTGTGTGTGTGTGTGTGTAGGGGGGGATGGGGTTGGCTTGGAGGGGTGGGTATGAGGGTAATATGGGGTTATTTTAATCTGTATTGCACTTTGAACTACTTTCAGTGTATGAAAAGTGCATTATAAATAAAATTTGATTGATTGATTGATTGATTGATTGATTGATTGATTGATTGATTGGAAGAAGGATGTGAAGCTTGCTAAACTCATCTCTTCTTCATGTCTGGTTTGATGACGTCAGTTTAGTGAGACGAGCAGATGGAGTCCTCTATGTCTTTTCACACAAAACCTAAAATAACGTTGAAAATAAGCCCTTTCTTGGCATCAAAATGTGTCTTTAAAATTCACGGACATCATGTGTTAAATCCATGGCATGTATACGTATAACGGGATGAGAACATAACTTTTATCCTCTCATAGACTCCCAGTCATTTTTTGACAGTAGGAGACTCATGGTCCAGAAGTGGATGGGCGTGGCTTAAGCTCAGTGCGTTTCAGCTGCAGCATGCAGGCTGCTGACGGACTTCTTCAGAGAAGGCTCAGGCAGAATGTATGGAGCCTACTTTATACAGCTGCTGCCTCCTCTGGTGGACGTCGGAACTGCACATTACTTCTAAGAATTTTTTCCCTCTCAAAAGTGAAATTCAGATTTGGGGCTTGAACCCAAGTAGCCACCCCCTAACTCCACCCCTAGCATAAGCACATTTTGGAAACAATCATTGCCAGTTTCCCCTTTTCCTCCACCTGATCACTAGCCTGGCAAGCCATCCTATATATGTGAATATATATATAAAACTTTGCAATGCAAGAATTTGGTCTAGTTCACTACCTGATCACTTATTTTGGGGGGTTTTTTCAGCCATAATTGCTCTGCAGCTCACCGCTGCAGCAGCGTGGCGTCGCTGGAAGGCAGTTAAACATATTTTCTGTGCCTCAATTTCAGTATCAGTTGCCATGGTTACCTGTGAAATTCCACCAATCAGCTGGCTTATATGCAGAATATTAATAAGGTAGTCTGTATTGTCCATCTATGGCAGAAAGTGGGTGTGTAGGAGGATGATGTGATCCAGAAACACCTGAGCTCATTTCTAGGACAGGTGAGTTTATAGCTGGGATTATTAGTTTGTGTTATTTCATGTTTGTGCTGAGCTGAAGGGTCTGTACTGGTCTCTCCCTATACTGGTGTGAACAGACTGTGGTTCTGGAGCTGGATCAGGTCCTGTCTCACCTGTCCTTGGCTCAACAGAGAAGTATGGTTGACCCTGCAGGAGGCTGTAGACCAGTCTGGCAGAGTTCCCATAAGTGGGATCGTCAGCATCTGTTGCCTCCACCGTAACGACCGATGTACCTGGGGACAAACACAGGAAAAACACCTGTCCTTACCTGAAGAGGACAGAGGAAATGAAACGGTCCAACAGAGCTGACAGGGACTGACACCTGAGGAAAATCAAAATATTTAGAGATCCCTGGATTCTGTTAGACAAATGCCTGTTCTCACATGAAACACCTGGATTTTATTCATATCTGTGTGACTGAAGAGGGTGAGACGTTGTGACTTATTAACTTCCTGTAGGTGATTCTGACTGACAGCAGTTTCTCTCTGCAGCATAGAAAGGATTTCAATGACAGACAGTGGGACGGTCCAGGTCTCATCTCTCTCTTCATAATAACGGATCTTTCTTCTGATGCCCAGAAACAAAAACTGGAGCCCAGCATGGAAGCTGTCCATAGTGAAGACAGTTTTACATCTGCATGGCTGAGAGCACCCTGCTTCAAAAGAGACACATTCAAGCTAGACTGGACTCTGCAGGCAAGACAGATGTCTTCTGGAAAAGGTTTTGTGGTCAAAAAAGACACAACTGAGCTGACCTAGACCAGCCAATAACAATCAAATAAAAGGACTGTCTCCATACTCTTCTCCTAACAACAGACGTGTGGTCCAGCAGGACAATGACCTCAAACACACATGGTTGCAGACTGGACCAATCAGGCGAAAGAGAACCTTCTGGAATGGCTTTCCACATCCCAGACCTCCACCTGAATGGACATTTATAGAGTAACAAACTGAGTAAGAACCAGAAAATCAACCTGCTGGAATGACCTCTATCAGTTCTGACCAGAAGAGGCAAACATCAGTTGTGTTATAGATAAGAGTTGAATCATCAGTCCACCAGGAAACAGATCAGTCAATGAAAGCCCAGGTTGTGAGTGGATGAGACTTCAGACTGCTGTTGGACTCTGACTGGGTTTGGGGCCTTCAGAGTTTGGTTTGGATCATGTTAGGTGTTAGGGGCAGTCCTGTGGGACAGAGGCACAACTCTTTCTTTTATTTTGTTTTCAGCTATACTAACAGCAGCAACTCTCCCTGACCCACCTACAGGAGACCTTTCAGCTACGTGGGCGGTGTACGGGCCGTTCAGGAATCTGGGTGCGTTGTCGTTGATGTCCTGGACTTTGATGATGAACTGGGACTCCGGTTCCACTGGCAGGTTGGTTTTCCAGTCTCGGACTTGAGCTCTCAGAGTGTAGTACGCCTGCTGCTCGCGGTCAAGCCGCTTGTTGGCATGGATGTCCCCTGTATCCTCATCGATGGTGAAGATGGATGATGCTCCTTCACCACTCAGGTAATACTTGACTTGACCGTCACCTTTATCCATGTCTGAGTGGAGCTGCAGGACCAGAACAGAAACCAGTCACTCTGTTTGGTTCTTTAACTCATCAGAATTATTTTAGACATTCATAAAGATCACAAATGTGTCAACAAGAAGATGTGTTAATCCAAGAGAAGTTCTGAGTACAGAAGAACCAAATGCAGAACAAATAAAGACAAATGGTGAAAAAATTGTAAGTGGCCTGTATTTGATATAGCACCTTTTAGAGTTCTACAACCCCCCAAGGCACTTTACAAAACATTCATTCACCCACACACTGGTGGTGATCATAGCCACACTGACAGAGGCGAGGCTGCCGTACACAGGCACCACCAGTCCCTAACCCTAACCACCACCAGTCCCTAACCCTAACCACCACCAGTCCCTAACCCTAACCACCACCTAACCCTAACCCTAACCACCACCAGTCCCTAACCCTAACCACCACCTAACCATAACCCTAACCACAACCAGTCCCTAACCCTAACCACCACCTAACCCTAACCACCACTAGTCCCTAACCCTAACCCTAACCACCACCACTCCCTAACCCTAACCACCACCAGTCCCTAACCCCAACAACCACCAGTCCATAACCCTAACCACCACCAGTCCCTAACCCTAACCACCACCAGTCCCTAACCCTAACCACCACCAGTCCCTAACCCTAACCACCACCAGTCCCTAACCACCACCAGTCCCTAACCCTAACCACCACCAGTCCCTAACCCTAACCACCACCAGACCCTAACCCTAACCACCACCAGACCCTAACCCCAACCACCACCAGTCCCTAACCACCACCAGTCCCTAACCCTAACCACCACCAGTCCCTAACCCTAACCACCAGTACCCTAACCCTAACCACCACCAGTCCCTAACCCTAACCACCACCAGTCCATAACCCTAATCACCACCAGTTCCTAACCCTAACCACCACCAGTCCCTAACCCTAACCACCACCAGTCCCTAACCCTAACAACCACCAGTCCATAACCCTAATCACCACCAGTTCCTAACCCTAACCACCACCAGTCCCTAACCACCACCAGTCCCTAACCCTAACCCTAACCACCACCAGTCCCTAACCCTAACCACCACCTAACCATAACCCTAACCACCACAAGTCCCTAACCCTAACCACCACCTAACCCTAACCACCACCAGTCCCTAACCCTAACCACCACCAGTCCCTAACCCTAACCACCACCAGTCCCTAACCCTAACAACCACCAGTCCCTAACCACCACCAGTCCCTAACCCTAACCACCACCAGTCCCTAACCCTAACCCTAACCACCACCAGTCCCTAACCCTAACCACCACCTAACCATAACCCTAACCACAACCAGTCCCTAACCCTAACCACCACCACTCCCTAACCCTAACCACCACCAGTCCCTAACCCTAACCACCACCAAACCCTAACCACCACTAGTCCCTAACCCTAACCCTAACCACCACCAGTCCCTAACCCTAACCACCACCAGTCCCTAACCCTAACCACCACCAGTCCCTAACCCTAACCACCACCAGTCCCTAACCCTAACAACCACCAGTCCATAACCCTAATCACCACCAGTTCCTAACCCTAACCACCACCAGTCCCTAACCCTAACCACCACCAGTCCTTAACCCTAACAACCACCTGTCCCTAACCCTAACCACCACCAGCAGGTAAGGAACAATAACCAACTAAACTCCAGTTAGAACAGATGCTTCAAAACTCAATCCAAAAGAATCTCACCAGATTCAAGATGGGGTCTACTGCAGATTAGACCCACAGGGACAAACTCATCCCACCTTGGGACAATCCAGTTAACCTGACACGCATGTTTTTGGTCTGTGGGAGGAAGCCCACACGTGCACAAGGAAAACACGCTAACTCCACTCGTGCATGCAGCAGCCAGCATTCTGGGTTGATGAGAATTGCTCTAGACTCTAAAGTATAAGAGTGTTCTCCACCCTGCTGGTGGACTTAATGTTCTCGTGCAGATGTGGATTTGGTTAGGAAACGTTTCATCTTAAGAAGTTTAGACCTGGTGGAGCAACCTAGGACATCTTCTCACTTCTCTAAACAGGGTTTGGTGTCCACACCAGGGTCTGAAACAAAACGGACACCTGTCCAACTGTCCCACTGAGACAGCCCTTTACTTGTCCATCAGTAAGTGATGGAATTTCAAGGTCATTATGAGGTGTTTTTTTTGTTACCTTTCCAACATACAGAGGTTCGTCTCCTGTGAACTCCTCCAGAACAAAGAACTGGTTCCACACCCAGCTCCTCCCCTTTCTCCTCAGGTGAACCTCAACTCCTTTCTGTCCCGATTCTTCACCTGGCGGAGGACGATTTTTCACCTGGCGGAGGACGACTGAATTTTTCAATATTGCCCCACAGCTTGGCTCCTCCCACAGAACAAAGACAAACACACTGAGCATGCTCAGGAAATAGGGATTGTTCATGTCCAGGGCAGAAGATGTGTCTAACAAAAATCAACAAATGACCATCCCACTATCCAACAAAAATGTCCAACAGAATGATCTCAAGTCAATCCACTTGATGAGCATCAACCCCATGGTTGTGTCCTAAAAGGAAACGTCCATGATGTCCATTCAGGTCAATCAGAAGTAAAAGAACACTGCCTAAGAGTTCAGACATCTGAACCAGTGAAGACCGGTTCCACCTGGTCCAGGTTCTTCTGAAGGTTAATGACATCTAAAAGAATGAAGGTAAAACAACACCTCACTAATCTGAGAGAAACGGTGGTTCCTTGTGTCCAACAGGATCCAGATGTTGGTGTGTCGGTTTGAAGCCAGCTGTTTGGTGTCGTCCCATTTCAGGATGTTCACAGCTGGAATGCCGTTAATCTGGTGATAAAACAGGAACTAATCCTGTTAATCTGCTCCAGTAATCAGGAGGGACGTGTGACTCACAACACACACACAATCACTCACACACACACACATACTCACAACACACACACGCACCACACACACACACATACTCACAACACACACACACACAATCACTCACACACGCACAACACACACACACACACACACAATCACTCACACACACACACACACACATACAACACACACACACACAAACCACACACATACACACAAACATTCTCACAGCACACACACACATACAATCACACACACATACACACAAACATATTCACAACACACACAAACACATAATCACACACACACATACACACAAACATACTCACAACACACACACACACAATCTTGTCTAACGATCTTAGTGAGGACCATCCATTGACTTCCATTCATTTTTGTGACTGTATTATACCCTAACCATAACCAATGCTGATCTATTCCTAACCCTAACCTTAACTAAAGCTTAATTCACACCAGACCTCTAAAACTAACAAGTAGAGCTCTGGAAGAGTAGCCTGGCAAGCCATCCTATATATGTGTATATATAACTCTGCAAAGCAAGAATTTGGTCTAGTTCACTAGGCTACTGGAAGAGTGCACCAAAGTGAGGACCGGGCAAATGTCCTCACTTTGCTACGAAAAGCTTGTCATGGTCCTCACTTTGATGTATAGACGAGTACACATACCCACTCATAACACACTCATACACACATACTCACAACACACACACACACACACACTCGCCACACTCTATCTCTGTCTCTCTCCCTCACACACACACACACATACTCACAACACACACACACAATGTCCATTCCAGGAAGAATGTTCTCATGGATATCTGGAATGTTAATTACTACTAGTAACAACAGATCTATAGATTACTGGAATACATACCCAATCTGCCTAATAAATGTGAAAATGGCTTGCCATAGCCCTCTTCTTCAAAACAGGGACCTGGACTTGATTTCCTCTACGTTCCAGTTGCAGGATATCTGCAGGTTCATGAAATTAACCGGCCTCCTCTGATGATCTTTAAAGAGAACCCATCATGCTTTTAAATTCTTCCTTTTTGCATCTAAATCATTCAGTTGTGCTCCAAATTCAGCAGAACTGCAGTTCTTAGGTCAGAAGTCCTCATTATTGTTGCAAGTAACACCAACACCCCCCAGGTGTGGAAGTGATTCAGCAGGTGGAGCAGGTCGCCCAGTAATCAGCAGGTTGGTAGTCACCTGTTTTCACACCGAGTATGTCAAGTGAGACACTTACAGAAGGAAAAAGCACATTTTTAATAAAATAAAACTTTATTGATTATTGTTTGTGAGGTGGAGCATCGTCTCTGGGTGGGTTGAAGGGGACAATCTCTTTCACTATCTTCTCTGCAATGCTTCTGTTGTTAGCAGCAACCACCCTCCTGCACATTAGGTCTACATGTCCTCCTGAACACAGAGACATTATTTAGGACCAAGTGAGAAGTTAGGGTAAGTGCTGTTGGCGCGTCCTCACCATCCACATCCATCACAAGTCCTCCGGCCTCAGACACGATCAGAGACCCGGCAGCAATATCCCACACGTGCATCCCGATCTCATAGTAGGCCTCCACACAGCCAGAAGCCACCAAACACATGTTGATGGCTGCAGTACCGGCACTGCGCACACTGAAGACATGCTGTTAGACTTCCACAGGGTCAGAAAAACCCAGTTAATAGGAAACATGTGGTTCTGATGTGGTACCCATGTACTGGCAGGTTCAGGACGTTCTTCAGGCTGCAGAATATTTTGTCAACAATTTCCGGGTTTCTGTTTGATCCAAATTCTGTGGCGATGATTGACTGATGGACATCTGATGACATCAACAACATCAATGACATTATTAACTACATCAAAAACTCAATCTCATGCTACAGCCAGTACAGTACTGGTAACCTGATGAGCCATCACTGACCTGTCTGATCAGAAACCTGCAGCGGCTCCCCATTACAGAATGCTCCCCTCCCCCGCCTCGCCGTGAACATCTTGTCTTCTAGACAGCTGTAGACCACGCCCACCTCCACCTGGCCATGCACACACTGAAGGTATTAAGTTCCCAGGAACTATAACTATGTCCTTGTCTGTTGCCACTTTAAATAAAGTACTTTTTGAATTTGAAGGAAACATGCAATGGGCTCAATGCACGCTCCAACCTCCGCTTTCCACATAAGACCGCACTCCTATGTCCGGTTGTCATAAGTTGTTGGTGAAGCTGTGACATGGCTGAGAGTTTGGAGTTCACCCGGTGCTTCCTGGAGTTACCAAAAGTTACAATCAATGATGTAAGGCAAATTTTCTCTTTGTTTAGATGAAAAAAAAGAATAAAGTGGTTCTCTCGAATTATTTTAAAAAACCTCTACCAATAACACGTCCGACCAAAAAGCCATAAGCAACTAACCTCCAGGAAGCACCGGGTGAACTCCAAACTCTCAGCCATGTCACAGCTTCGCTGGCGACTATGACAACCGGACATAGGAGTGTGGTTCTATGTGGAATGCGGAAGCTGGAGCGTGCATAGAGCCTATCGTCTCCTAAACGAAGACATGAGAGCAATGTTTCTAGATGAAAGTGTGTTGATACCATGAGCTCTGAAAGTTGGCATGATTTATGCAAATTATGTCACCATGGTAACTTGAAACAGAATTGAACACCTCCCTTGAGCGAGCTGGTTGACTTGATATATGGTGTGTGTGTGTGTGTGCGTGCGTGCGTGCGTGTGTGTGTGTGCGTGCGTGCGAGACAAAATGCAGTAAACAAAGAATACTTTCAGAAATTGACAGGTTAATAATTTATTTTCATAAACAACAAAAGCAGTGAATGAACAACAGAGAAATCTAAATCAAATCAATATCTGCTGGGACCACCCTCTGCCTCCAAAACACTATCAACTCTCCTAGCTACAGTTGCACACAGTTGTTAATGCTGGTAGGTTGTTCCAAACATCATGTACAGGTAAATAATTTATTATTTGTTATCCTCAATTTTTTCATTACCTTCCAGTTTGGTAACACTTATCAATAATGGCTTACACACTAGCATCAGCTCTGCAAGGTCTAGTCTGAGTATGTTGTGTTCACATCCAGGTGGCCCAGGAATTTCTGGCGCCGAACTGAATGTGTTTTCAGCCCTCTTCCCAGCCGAAACCGGTCCAACACACCCACTGCTGACTGATTGGCCAGCTCAAATTCATGCCTACTATTTGGGGGAGCCTCCGATTAGCGGATAGAATCAACCAGCGGGGGCTTTCGGCAAGCGCGCTTTATTATCATTCTGGATGCTGAGGAGTTAACGAGCCTCTGACTGAAGACGTGTTTCTCTGTTTCTGTCCGCTGTGAGGAATGCACACACACACACAAGCACACACACACACACACACAGCAGAGCTGATGCTAGTGTGTAAGTGACATAAGGGTCCCTTTATTAACATTACTTAGTGCATTATTAAGCATTAATAAACAAAGGGTCCCTTTAACGTTCCTGATATTGTTAACTATTAAGTGTCCTTAAGTTTAGGACAAGGGGGTGTCTGCTTAGTAATGCATTACATAATATGGTTAAGCAGTTGTTAATACTTTATTAAATAGTTTATTAATGCTTAATAATGCAGTAAGTAATGTTAATAAAGGGACCCTTATTGTAAAGTATTACCCCTGAGTTTAATAGTGAATAGTAATAAGTAAATATGGGACTCAAACCTTTTTGTTCAACACTAAGGTGATTGATTGCAGTGACTGTTTTAGAACTGCCTAAAACCTTTGTACAGTTCTGCATACAGAATAATAAATAAATGACAGTGAGACCACTTTAGAGGTGGAGAATAAAGGGTCTCTAATGACCATGATATAGTTTCATGTTGGACCAGTTACCTGATTGGTTAAATACAAGATGACTGTCCAAACCTCAGGATGACCCTGATTAATAAAAAAGAAGTGAGGTGGTGCACTGAAATGTCAGCTCACCTGTTGGTTTACAGAGAATCCAATGGAGACAGCCACAAAAGGAAACCTGGAAACAAACAACATGCCACACAAGTGTGAAGATCCAAGGGAATCACAGGAAACAACATGCCTCCTTAGGTGAGGAACATCAGGAAGAACTCACGAGTGAACAAAGTTAGTGGTTCCATCGATGGGGTCAATTATCCAGGTTGGATCGTTGGTGAGCACACAAGCCTCACCTGCAGCAACTGACTCCTCCCCTATGAACCTGAAGCACAAATACACAATCAATACCATCACCACCATCATCACCATCACTATCATCATCATCATCATCATCTCCATCATTACAATCATCAATATCATCATCAACACCATCATCACCATCATTAAAATCATCATCATCATCAACAACACCATTATCACCATCATTACAATCATCATCATCATCAACAACAACACCATCATCACCATGACCACCATCATCCTCATCATTACCATCATTACAATCATAATCATCAACATCATTACAATTGTCATCACCATCATCATCATCACCATCACTATCATCATCACCATCATCACTATCATCATCATCACCATCATCACTATCATCATCACCACCATCATCATCACCATCATCACTATCATCATCATCATCACCATCATCACTATCATCATCACCACCATCATCACCACCATCATCATCACCATCATCATCACTATCATCACCATCATCATCACCATCATCATCATCATCATCATCATCACCACCATCATCATCATCACCATCATCATCACCATCATCACTATCATCATCACCACCATCATCATCACCATCATCACTATCATCATCATCATCACCATCATCACTATCATCATCACCACCATCATCATCACCATCATCACCACCATCATCATCACCATCATCATCACTATCATCACCATCATCATCACCATCATCATCATCATCATCATCACCACCATCATCATCACCATCATCATCACCATCATCGCTATCATCATCACCATCATCATCATCATCTCCACCATCATCACTTAGCTTGCTGTTATAGTTCTGAACGACACATTAAAGGAAGTAAAACACCACTAATGACTATTGAGTCGTTATTCACCTCACACACACATTTCACTGTAATATTGAGTTGTTGGTCACTGAAAAAGTAGCTTGAGATATTTTTACAGTCGACTATTTGCTTCTAATTCACCGTTAGCATTGTTAACTCAATGTTAGCCTCTGGCCTGCTTCACTTAATATTAGAGTAAAACAAAAAGATGTCATGGCTTCTTATGGGTACAAGAAATAACTTCTGGGTCGCTCCTGTTTACTGGCTTCAGTTTTTTAATCAACTCTGGAGCTTTTTGCCTGCTGGTGTCAAATTACAAATGCCAGCACTGCTGAGTAAGCTCAACGAAGACTCTGCAATCACAGAAACTCACAGATTGTAAACAGTAACCACGTCCCTCTTTTGTTTTAGTTGAAAGGAGAAAAACTGACAACCCCGCCACTAGCTGAGAATGAAATCTGTTTCATTACAACCGTCCTGCAAGAATGATTGAGACATTAGACTGTTTTGTGATTATTTCACTGTAGAATTGTAACTTATTGCTCTTTTAAATGTTACGTACCAACAAGTAAGTTTGACATCATTGTCGAAACCATAACATTTAACAAACTGATTCTTTAAGCAGTTGTTGCAAATGTGTTGTGCCAACAGCAAGTTCTGTTAATATTAATAATAATAATAATAATAATAATAATAATAATAATAATAATAATAATAATAATAGCAATAATGGATTACATCTATATAGCCACAGCGACCTTTGGGCAGTCTGACAGAGGCCACTCAACTCTCTACCCACTGAACAGGACATCATATAACTCAAAGACGCCACCACCTCCCAGTTTCAAATGCTTCTACTGATTCTGCCTTTCTCTTATGCCTGATTTTCTTTTTTAAATTTCCTAAATAAGTTTTGTGACTGTAGAAGATTTCCAAATTTAAAAAAACATCCGTCTGAGAGCGACACCAACAAATCTCCCAGACATCCTCGTTGTTGGAGGTGGAGCTTTGTACCTGTGTGTGGGGAACTTCTCCTTCACTGATTGGATAATGAGTTGCTCCACCTTCTGGTCAGTTTGAGTCACCAAATCAACGGCTGAACTTTTTGTCATCACCTTCCTGTCACCAGCCAGGGCCGCCTGCACCACCTAATCAATACATAAGGCAATAAAAACACCAAGGATCATTGTTACAACGTTGCCAACAGCTAGGAAGTCTGACTCGGGAAGGTTACACTGGGTTTGGACAATAACGCCTAGTTTATAGTTCTCTGGCAGCAGGTTTGCACTCACACACACATATTGATGGAGACCTTTTCTTTTATATTCTCTGTTGGTGTGTATGGAAGCGTATTACTGTTAGCGTAAGGAAAAATATAGCAGTCCCTCGTAATGATGTATAAAAGTCATTTTAACAATGGATGTTTCTTGAATTATTGTATTTAATATCTTGTAATAATGAGATCGCTCTATAGGGTGAAACGCTACCATCTCGTAGGATGTTTGAATCTTTGTCCAGAAGAAACAAAGGAAGAAGATAGAGTCAGAGAGAGATTCTTTATGCCTTTTAATCACGCAGTAACAAGTCACAGGTACAAATTCATGCAGGCTGAACATTAAATAGTCTCCTCCACCTATCTCCCGCATTAGCTTCTGATAGAAAATAGACGGTGAAACTCTAGGATTAGAAAAGCCTGACAGATCTACGTCACACTGTCACTTAACATTCATGGACTCACCCATCTTGACTCACGTTGAGGAAGGCTGTTGTTGGTTTAGCGTCCAGGAAACAGCAGAGAACGTCTCGGCTAGTAGAAGCTAACCGTTAGCATTAGCAACTCCACCACACAGCAGAACTCCTCCAGGCTTGTGTTATTGGTGGAGATGAAACATCAACGTTGCAGAGCAGAGTCAGTGGTAGGGTCGTGTTGCTGTTAGCCAATCAGAGGAGAGATGTCCACATATCAGGAAATAAGACTCCAGATCCTGCTGTCTGAAGCTACTTTCTCCTCCAGCTGAATTCTACATCCTCAAATAGGAACATCTGAAAAGCTTGTAAACATCAATCCACTGAAGGAGCAATGGCTGACAGACAGGGAGTTTTCATTGAGCTAGAACTGCTTATGTCAAGGAACAAAACATTTTTTTCAAATGTAACCGGGTCACATTGGCTCCCGGAAGTAATGCCCATATAAGGGATAGTGGTGCAGCCGATCTAGCCAGTTCATTACGCTGCAGGTATAATTAGGAGAGGGGAGCTTCAGCTGGTAAACGCTGAATGTTTGTCCGTGAGTGGAAATAAGTGTGGACCGTGGTGAGGTATGTGCCCTTCCATTGGTACAGCTGAGTAGAGGTTGTCTTTTAATAAATGACTTTTTCCCTTTCCTTAGAAATGTCAGCGGGGTAAACAAACCAGGGAACATACGTTGTTGAGCTGAGCCCAACAAAGGTATAGTTTTATCATATGGACAGTGGGGTGGTGTTGTGGCTCAGGGCTGACACTGTGTTTATGTTTGTTTATTTAGGTTGGCCTGTTACTGTTTCTAGTCTCTTGTTTACTTCTTTTACCTTTTGTTTATTTTATCTTTCGTAGTAGTTGTGTTTAGGGAGGAAGCTTTTTATTAGCGGTTACCAGGCGACATTGCTGTCCCTGGGAGCATATTACGTAATTTTAGGATATCCGCTACAGGGGATTGTTTGGGGGGGTTGTTCACTTTCGGGTGTGTGTGAGTGAGCTTTATTTATAGCACAAGGTGTTTTGCTTTAGCTTATCGTCTCCTCGGTGGGTTCCTCGGACAGCGGTTTGTACTTTTAACGACTCATTACCTGGCGTTGTGTGTGTGTGTATTCCCAGGGCCAGCATTGTCATAGAATCTCTTTTCTTTCCTTCTTTTATGGTTTAGTTTTAGTCAATCTTAGCGACCTTCTTTTATTCTCTTTATTAGTAAACAATTTCTGTATTTTTGCGATTAATAAAAGTACTCCTTGTTAATAAAAATTATTGTTAAATTGATAAACACGCCTCTGCTATTTTTCTTAAGTTTTCTATGGTTTAGGATAGAGGTATCCTCCCCTCTAGGTCACACAAAGTCGGTGTTGTTGAGCCAACCAATCACAGACATGCGCTCTCCGTTGCGTTCAATAGATAGTTAAAATTTGGGCTGTACTCCATCCGTCCTAGCATGCCTTTCGGAGAGCCCTTACATCGACAGATTATGCCACTGCATGTCACGGAACCTCAGCAGACAGAGAAGTATAAACTAGGAAAAGGCCAGAGCACTCAAAGTGAAAATATTTAATGAGTGCAAGCACACAAGACTAACGTTTCGACACAAATGGTGTCTTCGTCAGAGTAACTCTGTGTCGAAACGATAGTCTTGTGTGCTCGCACCCATTAAATATTTTCACTTTGAGTGCTCTGGCCTTTTCCTGTTTTTACGTCATCGTTCTTTGGCTGTGGAGCTCCATTTGTAAGTGGATTATGCGCAGAGGATCCTTTAATTAAGTATAAACTAGGCTTTGTGTTCAATCAAATCCTAATTCTTAATTTATCTCAGTTCATGAAAAGAATAAAAGTGTTGATGGATGGGTCTAGGCCTGGCCTCGGTCTCATGCTGGACTCTGGGTTTCTTCCTAAGACCAGTCTAGACTACAGCTGCAGGGACATTTGGTTCTTTCTGTAAATGAGTATGAGATCTCTGGAATCTGGAACCACAAACTGTTGCTTCGGCCCACTGCAGCAGCACACGTTTAGCACAATCCTGGAGGTGTCCGTCAGCGGACCTCGTCAATGGATGACTGAATTCTATTTGAACAGAAATACAATTGGGGGGGGGTGTCATCTCACCTCACCAGCTTTTCGTGCAACAGCGACAGCGTGATCCATGACAGTCTGGAAGAAGTCAGCCATATTGGAAGGGCAGCTCCTGGAAGGCACAAGCTGAGGTCAGATTGACAACGGAGGGAAGTTGTTGTGAAGGACAGGTGAGACAGCGCTGTCTCTGCATCAGGGTCTCCTTGTTTTGCATTTTGTTTAGTTTTATTTGACTTGAATGGTGTAAGTTCATTAGGGTTAGGGCTGCATTCTGCTGTGGTGCTGCAGTTCAGACTTGTTTTTTTATTTTATTGTTAACCTGCTGAGAGAGGACACATGTTTTGTGTTGCGGTTCCAGGTGAGTGTTGCGTTTGGTGCCATTGGCGTTGGGTTAGTGTCACTGGTTGCTGGACTGCTTAGTGGGGGTCCCCTGGTAAGCTTACCAGTTCTTCCCTAATGGATTTACTGGGTCATGTTGATCAAGTACATAAGTACTCAACTCAACTCAATTTTATTTGTATAGCGTCATACAGACATAGGGTTTGACACCAAGGCGCATTACAGAAACAATAAAACCAGCATAAAAGCAGTAAAACAAGTAATATGATAAGAACAAATAAAACTAAAAGAGGTAAATGCCAAGTTATAAAAGTAGGTCTTCAGCCTTGTTTTAAAAACCGCCATATAGAGGAAGAAGCCATTATAAACAGTATAAGCTTGTTCCAAAGATTCTGACCTGCCATCGAGTAAGCCCTTGGGACTGAGAGCAGCAAGAGGCCCTCCGAGCTGAGCGTCCGAGCCGGGACATGAGGCTTAAGTGAGGTTGCCAAGTAAGGTGGCGTCAGCCCATTCAATGTTTTAAAAACCAGTAAAATAATTTTAAAACTAATTCAACAGCAACGGGCAGCCAATGTAAAGCTGCCAGGATCGGGGTGACATGGTCGTCTTTTCACTTACCTTCTAAAAATATGGCTGCAGCATTTTGCACTAATTGCAACCTGGCTAGAGTACCCTGGCTCGCATCGAATAGGACAGAATTACAGTACTCCAGGCGTACCGTAACAAAGGCATGAACTATAGTCTCAAGCTCATGTCTTAACAGGAATGGTTTCACCTTGGACAGGCATCGCAATTGATTAATGGAGGAACAAACCACTCCATCAACGTGGGTGTCAAAGCAGAGGTCACTAGCTGATGCACTCAGCTGACCACTGAACACACTACAGTCAATTGTGGAGGTATCCATATGGCCATTTGGTCCAAATAATACTGCCTCCGTCTTCTGCTCATTGAGGCACAGAAAGTTTCCAGACAACCACGTCTTGACCTCAGCCAAACACTCCAAAACGTTGTTAATAGAGAGACCACCTGACTTACCCATGGGCAGGTGTAGCTGGCAGTCATCAGCGTAGAGGTGAAAACTAATGCCAAACCTACGAAAGATATCACCCAGGGGGAGAATGTAGATTGAGAGCAGCAAAGGCCCCAGAATTGAGCCCTGTGGGACCACCATGGCAGATGAGAATATGCCAAAGAAAAAAACCGCCCATTCTTACACATACCATTAGGGCTGGGACGATAATCAATAAGTCAATTAATCGTACGATAGATGAAAATGAACTCAATAATTTTTCCAGCCTCAATATATTGCCATGAGCCTGCATGTATGTTTTCTTTGTCTCTCGCCTCCAAAGACGCTGGATGACAGGCCATTGTATTTATTGTTTTGGAGAGACAGGGTCTATTTTATTGTTTTTGGTGCAATATTTTCTTACAGAGTGAGAGTCCTTTATTATTTTATTTTTACTGTTTTTGTTTATTTATTTAGAAGTTCTGGTTCTGGACATTCCAATGTTAAATAAAGGTTTAATTGTTGCATTTTAAAGGATGTACTTGCATTATTATGATATATTAACATTACATAAGTGGTTATTTTGGTCTCGATAATGTCGACAATAATATCGTTTATCGTCAATAATTTGTTGGACAATTTATCGTACAGCAAAATTTGTTATCGTCCCAGGCCTACTAAAGACCAAAGGTGACAGATCATTTGCTGCTGTGGCCCCCAGATTCTGGAACTCTCTCCCCCTGAGCCTGAGATCAGTGGACTCAGTGGTCTCCTTTAAAAAGCAGCTGAAGACTCACCTGTTCAGGCTGGCTTTTGAGTGACCTCCTGCTGATTCTTCACACACGCACGCACCCACACAGACGTGGACAAACTAGTTGGTACCCTTCGATCAATGAAAGAAAAACCCACAATGGTCACAGAAATAACTTGAATCTGACAAAAGTAATAAATAAAAATTCTATGAAATTCAACCAATGAAAGTCAGACATTGCTTTTCAACCATGCTTCAACGAAACTATTAAAAAACAAAAAACTCATGGAACAGGCCTGGACTAAATTGATGGTACCCCTAACTTAATATTTTGTTGCACAACCTTTTGAGGCGATCACTGCAATCAAACGATTCCTGTAAGTGTCAGTGAGACATCTGCACCTCTCAGCAGGTATTTTGGCCCACTCCTGAGGAGCAAACTGCTCCAGTTGTCTCAGGTTTGAAGGGCGCCTTTTCCAGACGGCATGTTTCAGCTCCTTTCAAAGATGCTCAATAGGATTGAGGTCAGGGCTCATAGAAGGCCACTTTAGAAGTAGAACGAGAACAGTCTTTTATGTCTTCGTCTGTTTTTATCTTATTTGTCTGTTGTTCTTTGGTGCAAAGCTACTTGTGTGTCTGTTGCTGCTGCCTCTTGGCCAGATTGTCGTTGTAAATGAAAATGGGTTCTCAATCGACTCATCTAGTTAAATAAATAAAAATAAATTAAAAAAAAGGAAAACTAAAACATTTTAGGTTACCAACACCGTGTATCTCCTATCACGCATGCTTACATTTTAAACATTTTTGTGCAAAATGATAATAACTTAAATATAAGTTAGTAACAGGAAAGGTGCCATATTTATTTAGTCTCCAACAGCAGCTGAATCTCATTCTTCCTCAGCTGTTAGTCATGTGTTTTTACTTTATCTGTGCAGCTATAGTAATAAAACATTTATAAAGATCTTCAGATAAGTAAAGCAAGCCTTGGGTGAAGATTCTTGTTTTTGTTCAAGTTGTTTGTTAGCTGGCTAGCTACATGTAGCTACGTGCTGTAAGGACAGCGTACGTTCACTGCACAGGGCAAATTTCTACCAAATAAACTAAAATATCTTAAAAACTTTACATCAGACCCGTTATATTTTCACATTTTGAGAGAGGAAAAGTCGCTTGAGTTTGATGTATAATGTGTGTATGTATGGTAGTAAAAGATGGGTCAGAGACGGATACTTTCTGATACTAAATTTTAATGATCGACATATGAGTTATGATTTTAACCACGGAAGAAGGCGTTCAGTAGCCTGGCAAGCCATCCTATATATGTGTATATATACTCTGCAAACTCTGCAAAGCAAGAATTTGGTCTAGTTCACTAGGCTATGCGTTCAGGTGATTTACATCCCAAACTGGTGCTGCTGACCTCATTATGCTGGGAACCAGATAAACATGTTCAAAAGCCTAGAATGATAGAATGTGTGTGTTACCTAATAAAACAGCTTTGGTGGGTCAAATCTCAAATGAATTCAGACATAAAGACAAGAAGCTAGCTGTTGGACTAAGGATAGCAGACACTTGATGCTCCTGGGTACATGAGAATGACGTCACTGGCAGGTGATAAAAAAAAGTCACGTTTATGACGAAAGCTCGTCTATTTTCAGGGTTCCCCTGATGCTTCAGGATCAAAGACTGTATATATAAGATAAGTTCAGGATTTACTCACGTGCACGCGCGCGCACGCACATACATGCACGCGCGCACACCCAGAGCGCCCTCTAGAGTCACAGGATCTGATGATCGCAGCTCCAGGGGTTCCTAATTAAACTCATACTTCTTTATCAGCTGATCACTTTTCAAACATCAGCCGAAATTCTAGTTCTGCTTTGCTAAGCAGTCGCGTGCACGCGTAGCAACCCACGCGCATGCTGTGAACGGGAAACAGCTGGTTTCTAAACGGAGTCTGGCGCGAACGGGAGCTTTCAGACCGCTCAGACAAGTAAACAACAGAAACAACTAAACTAATCCTTAATAAACAAACCAATAAAAGAACCAAAGCGTTCACCTTCAACAGAACTAGGAAAGAACCTGCTTACTTCCGGGTTGTCTTCTTCTCCCGCTCTGTGGCGGGACAGATCGCTGCTGCCGCCCCCTGCTGTCTCATCTGAAACACTAACAGCTGATTGTTTTTTGTTTGTTTGTTTTTTCCAAAGAAATAACAAACAGAACGAAACATGCTAAATATTCATAGAACATAGGTGAATACCAGGGGTAAAGAAATAAAACAACATATTGCAGGAGCATATGTAAATACAATCTTAATAGTGAAATAGTAAAAAAAAAAATCACATATTCAGGTTGTCACAAATATAACATTTAAAACGCTATTTGAATATCAAGGTCTCTTATTATATAAACGTATTGTTCAAATTCTTTGCTGAAGTGGTTTATGTTTGGCTTGGAGTCTGTCCATCTTGCTTTATAAATATGGAACTTTCCCAAGAGAAGAAGCTGGATGAAATATGTAATGTCCATGTCTTTGTCCTCAAAACAGAGTAGAACATATTTTTCTGTTAGTTGTACTGCTTTTCCAGACATCTGTTCAATAAAATGTTGTACATTTGTCCAAAAGGTTTTAGAGTACACACATTGATACAATAAATGGCAAATGGTCTCCCAGTGATGTCCGCAAAAGGTACATGAATAATCAATATTTAAGTTGAATTTCTTAAGAGTGTTTTTTGCTGGATAAACGTTATGTACAATTTTGAAAGCAACTTCTTTAACCTTATTTAAACAGAATTTTCCTGCATTTAACCAAATCTGCTTCCAGTTTAAATTTCCAAAGTCCAAAAAAACCTTCCAGAGGGCAATGTAATTTTCTGCCTAACAGCTGATTGTACAGTTCGCGTTATTTGGAATCATAGGATGTCCAAGGAAGGTCCTGCCTTTTTCGCTTCTGATTGGCTGGAAGGGTTCTCCTACAATTGGTTATTTCAGCAAACCGTCTTCTGAAACCAATGACTGTAGCCAATGACAACAGATAAAAATAAAGTAAGTCCAACAGTGTGATAAATGCAACAAGATTTATTATAAGTTAACATTTTACGTTTTTCAGGTTTTTTTTTTAATAAATGAAACAAAAAAAAAAACGTTTTTTGCCAAACAGGACAGAATGGTTATTATATCGCTAAGTTCACATTTTCTTGGCAAAACTCCCCAAAACAGCAGTTCTGTTGGTGGCAGCAGGACAGCCTGCTGCTAAATGAAATAGTCAAACATGGGAGAGCCCTTCTAGCCAATCAGAGGCGAGAAAGGCAGGGTCTTCCTTGGCCATCCTACTATTCCAAATGACGCCCGGTGCGATTCAAGTATCACTGCAGACCCGGAGACACCAGTTTCAGGCCAACACCAGATTCAGGCTTCTACCCTTTTCGAGACAGCGACCTCTAATGGACGATCCCAGATAGTATAAGGCTGCAGACCCAGAGACCCCAGATTCATTATTTATCATTGTCAAATGAGGGAGACCTGCGATGATCACTTTGTCACGTATGTCTCTTTGAAAATAAATGGAGCAGAGGCGATGTCACCTCCCGTGTGTCGAGACTATTACGCTCCGCCGTTGATAGATCTTGAAACCAGGGGGCGGCGCCTTCTCAAAAACAGTAGAAGCCTGGAACTGGCGTCAGCCTGAAACTGGCGTCTCCAGGTCTGCAGCCTTATATTATATTGAAGGGAGCACCCCACAAATCCAAAAATACTCCTAGTACGGAAGTGCCAAAAATTGCAGTTTCCCCCTCATCCACTAGGGGCTGGCACCAGAAGTGAGCAAATCCTCATTGACTCCCATGTTAAAAATGCCAACTTCACAGCGGAAATAAACATGTTTACAGCCTGGTTCAAAAAAACATTTTAAGTTTAACAGGTCTAGTTTACAGTCATGACAACTCTGAGAGGAGGGAATTTTTTTGTAACTCTTCTGTTTAAGTGTAATTAAATGCTTGAAACTAAGAATAATTATGCTGCGTTCACACCGGGCTTGACGTATGCGTCGCCAGCGTCAAGTTTCAATGTTAAGTCTATGGTAAGGCGCGTCAGAGCTGCTTCAACGTCCCTGCGTCGCTTTGTGAGCGTTGGGCGTGTCAAAGCTTGATACTTTTCACGCTTTTCAAGCTTTGACGCAAGCGTCAAAGCTTGCAACGCAAACGTCAAAGCAAGTTCAGCTAGCTGAACTTTCTGCGTCGCTTTACAAGCGTCAACCAATCAGAGCGCGAGTTGATACGTCACTGCAGAGCGAGGGAAGAAGGCGAATTCATTCAGCTATGGAGGAGAAACTGATCGTAGCTGTTTGTAACCAGCGTGAACTGTATGACCCGACCTGCTACGCCTATCGGAATAAAAAGGACCTTGCTTGGAGGAAGGTTGCTGGAGAACGTGGCGTGTCGGGTGAGTGTTTTTTCAACGTTAACGATCCGCCATTGTTACAAACATCCGGCAACAGAGAGCCGCACACGCGCTCTTTCCTCCCTTCCCCTCCCCGTGGGGCTGACGCAACCGTCAAAGCAAGCTGCGCCAACGCAAGCTGCGTCAACGTCAAAAATATATAGGCGTCAAAACGCCACGAAGTATGCGTTGTTTGACGCATACGTCAAGCCCGGTGTGAACGCACCATTAGATTTGATTTACAGGTAGCATTAGCGTCAGAGCTAGCGCTAGAGGCTAGCTAGCTCCAGGGAAGGCCTCAGCCTCACGTTAAAGAGCGAGTAACACCAAAATCAACTTTTTTTGCTGATAACCTGTATAAATGTGTCTAATAGTGATGTAGACGTGTCACAAAGTGGGAAATTTGAGGATTTGGTTTATGTTAAGTTTATATTTGCAATTTTTGTATTTAATCTAAGTCGGAAGGTCGCAGGTTCGTGTCCCGCTCAGTCTGTCGCTGTCGTGTCCTTGGGCAAGACACTTAACCCACGTTGCCTGCTGGTGGTGGTCAGAGAGACTGGTGGTGCCTGTGCTTGGCAGCCTCGCCTCTGTCCGTGTGCTCCAGGGCAGCTGTAGCTACGATGTAGCTCATCACCAGCGTGTGAGTGTGTGTGTGAACGAAAGAATGATACTGTAGTGTAAAGCACTTTGGGGTCCTCTGACTCTGAAAGGCTATACAAGTGCGGGTCATTATCATTTAATTCCCCATACCACAGAACACGGTGAAAACAATAAAAATGCTGCTTTCAGTTTCAAGTTACATCACAGCAGAAGAAAGAACAACTCTTGGCGTTGTCATGGAAACTTGTCTAAATTGCGCTTCATTTGTGGAACCGAATAAGCCTGAAGTGAACTGGTGCCCTCAGGTGAGCACCTGTGTGTACATGAGGCATCTCCATGAGTGCCCCATAGTGAGGGTAAGCTTCAGAACTTCTCAAACAGAAGATCCTTCCCGTCCACAGCTAGAACCTAACCAGACCCCAGGACCCTGTGGAGGAACCTACTCGAGTGCTACAGCCTCTAGTTTACCTCTGGGACTTTAGAACCTCCCTGGTCCTGAGACTAGATTCCTTTGTTTGTACGGTGGCTCAGGAAGGACAATTTGTTTAATTTGGTGTTTAATTTTCTGACAAAAAATGAAATCATGATACAGAAAATGATCTGAAAACTTTAATAACTTCATGGAGATGCCTCCATCATCTGTCACCATGGCAACAGGACAGAGTCTAATGTTGCTGCAGACACATCTGGACTGGCTGCTTTACTCATCTGCCCTTTTTCATCTTGGCCACCTTCTCCTTTCTCTTCTTCACGTGTTTAGGGACTTTGATCTTCCTCTTCTCTCTCTGAGCTTCTTTCACCATTTTCTTCCTCTCCTGGAACAGTAGGGAGTTATTCTACAGAAGAGAATCACATCTTCCTCTTTCAAACATCTGCTTCACTGACTGGACACCTTTTTCTCCATCGCAGTCTCCTCCTCCTCCAGCTGTTGCTCCTCCTCCTCCTCCTCTGAGGAAGACCCGTTGTTTGTCAGCAGCTCTGGAACCTGAGTAGACATCAGAGACCTTGGTCATATTTAACAAGATGGAGCTCAGGCTTTCAAGGTTTCTGTATTCAACCCTGATCTTTGTCCAGGAGCTCTAGCTAACTAGCTAACTCTCAGACAGCAGGTTCCTAGAGGTTCTCACAGTAGAACAGGAGGCAGAGCTTTCAGTTCTTCAGCTCCTCTCTGGTGGAGTTAGGGTTATTCTGGCTCATCCCTTTAGTTATGCTGCTCAAGACTTAAGTTGTTTTCATAAGACACACCATGCCAGCAAATCGGCGTAATACAGTCACCATGGTGCGTCCTATGAAAGCGTTGTGGCGGCATGGCGATCCGGGAATTTTGTGGCACTCATGCCGCCACGCTTGGCAGTAATATTACCACAACGCCAGACTTGTGAATGAAGATTACGGCGCAGCTGAGGGAGGTGTCATGATCACATGTGGGGATTACTGCCGAGCTCCAGCCAACATACTGAATATGAAAGTCAACACGGACATAAGTTTCACTTTAGTAAACAGAATCAGCGGAGATGATAAACTGGAGTGATGCAGAGCTCCAGGAGCTTCTCTCCGTTAGAGCTGGAGCTCAGATCATCTGACAGTTTCACAGGGACGGTGGAGGACAGACATCTTCAGGAGCGGCTTCAATCACAACAAAAACTATGGGTAACACTTTACAAGAAGGGTCCTTTTATTAACGTGACTTAGTGCATTATTAAGCATTAATAAACTATTAAATAACGTATTGACTGCTTAACATTATGTAATGCATTACTAAGACACCCTGACCCCCGGCCCTTTGCCTTAACCTTAAGGACACTCATTAGGTAACAACAGTAACATTAATAAAGTGACTGTTTATTAATGCTTAATAATGCACTAAGTTTTGCTAATAGAACACTATGCAGTTTTGGTTTGCTTTTAGCACCCCCTAGTGTTCGTTAGTGAAAGCAAAAGTGAAACTCATCTCCTCGCTGTGCGTGCGTGTTTTTAACACCTTAATCTAACTGCTGAAATGTCTCCTCAGCCTTCATTAGTGTCTACAGGAGCGGTTCATCACTAAATCAAACAAATCAGCTGTGTTCATGATCTAAAACATGCAGGAAACAGACTGCAGCACCAGGCATGTCAGCTCCACTTTACTAAGTCCAGCAGGGACCGGACCACCACTCTGAAGTTGCAGATGTGGTATTCTGGCCACAGAGAGCAGTGGGGGTCTGAGTGACATTTCATTAACCCTGTAAAGGGTCATTTTAGCACAAACTGGCTCAAGAACATGATTTAAACATATGAAAAAGTTGCATAGTATGGCTTTAATAAAGGGACCCTGGGTTTGTTAATGCTTAATAATGCGCTAAGTAACATTAATAAAGGGATCCTTATTGGAAGGTTTTCCCAAAGTAAGTTATGTTCAAGCTAAAGGGAAGTCCGTGACAGCACAGAGACCGTCCCCATACCCCTTTTTTACTGCCACTGCGCATTATTTTGTCAAAAAGACACGACTGTGCCACATTACCTCCACAATCTGACCACTTAAAAACAACGAAAGGCTTCAGGAACTAGAAGTGAACCAGCGCAGAGGTGAGCAGAACACAGCAGGATTTGGAGACTTATAGGGCTTCCACACTAGCATCGGCTCTACCCCGCCTAGATAGGGTAGCGAGCGTCCACATCAGCATAGCCTGGATTTTTTTCTGTGCACAACCAGTCCTATTTTCAGCCCTCTTCCCAGGCGGTCTGAACCCATTGCTTAGAGACAACTTCTGTTGTAAACTGGAATTTTAGAACTAAACTGACTTTAACGGAACACATACCGTCTGAACTCCAGAGAGGTCCTTCCTCAGGCCCGTCAGTGTCCGGTACAGAACCTAGGACAACACAAAGTTCCATCAAAACCATCAGCACCTTCAGTCCTATTCAAGGGCACATCCCCAGCAAAGACACACGGTTGAGCATTAAAGGATTTGTAGAATTTAAAACCACATGGACCGTCTTATTGGTGAATAAATGCAGCTTGGGGGGGGGGGGGGGGGGGGGGGTCTGATGCACCCCAAGTCTGTATCTGTGACCTGCTCTCATATGCAAATTAGTGATGATGTAAAGGCCCGTGGGGGCGGGGCTAACCAGTCTTAATTGTGGGGTTTTAATATGGGGTTGTGTTTGGTCTTTTATCGAGGTTCCTGGGACAGTTTCCTGTTATGAATAACATTATTGTACTGCCCCTTTATTACATCCATTACAGCAGGAGCAAAGTGGAGCAGAACATCCCAGTAGCCTCAGAGAACATTCAAGATGGATTTAGAGACCCAGAGTGTCTTCTGGACGACCATGAAACCTCTGTCAGCTGGACAATCCTGATGGAGCTGCTGCCCATCTCGTCCAGTTGCTGACCATATAAGTGTTTCAGAGGGAGCTGCTGAACCAGAGTGGTGCCCAGGTAAAGTTAAAGTCCCAAGTATTCATCACACACTGGTGAAATTACATCTCCGCATTGGGTCCCATTTTTTCAAAGTCTTTGGTATGACCCGACCGGGAATCGAACCCTGATCTCCCAGTTCCGGGGCGGACACTCTACCACTAGAGCCACCGGAGCTGGTAATATCCGTGTATCCTGGTCCATCCTAACGACCGGAGAAACAAATTTTTATATAGTGTCTCTCAAGATAAATATCACGAGCTTCACAAGAACCAAAAATTAAAATAACAAATGATTAAAAAAAATATGCTGGTGATGGTTCCCAGTCATCCAGGTCATGGTAATCCAAAGTGGTTCAAATGAAGGCAACTGGACTTCTTTAGGTTCTTGAAGACGTTTTGCTTCTTATTAGAGGAGCTTTGTCAGTTCTGACTGGAATATGGGAGGGTGGAGCTTATAGACTGTAGCTGTCTATAGTTGCTTAAGGAGCAGAAACTACCTATGAATAACACTCATCCCTATCTCCTGATGAGTCATTAGCCTCTATTGTGTGGGAGTCGTATTGATTAGATGCAGGAGGGTGTGACCTAGACTGAAACTGTTTGGGAATTAGGTTCAGACCTGCATTATAGGTGCTAGAAAGGTGAAACAGGAGCAAAGCTATCTAGGATGACAGGCCGGGTGGGAGTCGGAACAGGCAGAGATACAGCTGAAGGGGAGATTCGGGTCTGACCCAAATGGTACTGTCTCAACAGGGCTTTGACCTTCTTTAAACTTTGAGACCATTTTCACCTATGTCTGTTTGTCTGAGAGCTCCAGCTGTTTTATAGGATCTGTCCTTGTCTCAAAAAACCAGCTGGACAGAGTCCTCAATGGGATCAGGACTGAGGGACTGTTGTGGGGACCGCTCAGTGTTTCTTACGCTGTCCTCGTGTCCGCTGATGGCTGACTCGTCTTCCTTGGCTCTCATCATGTCCACGTCTCGCTCATAATGCATCACCTCCGTCAGCGTACGAGGGATGTAGACTTTCTTAAACACCTGCAGGGGCGGAGCCAGAGGTCAGAGGTCAAAGGTCAATGTTCTGAGAAGCACCATCAGAACTAGAACATCACCTCCTCATCCACACGGTCCTGATCCGATCGCTGCTCTGATGTCCGCTCAGCCGCGATCGCCATTGCCTGCTCAAACAATCACAGTCATTAGATGCACTTCCTGTGTGTGAGCATGCGTGTGTGTTTACCTTCTCCAGGTACTCTTGGATATTCATGCAGGTGATTGACGGATCTGTGATGAAGTCGAACAGCTCTCTGACCGTCATCACTGCGACTCCTCGTTTCACAAAGAATTCTAGGAAAACAGATGAAAATCCAGATCAGACTGCTACACAGAACCAGAGAGACCCGCAGAATGGCTGTAGAACTCCTAAAGGGACTTTACAACACAGTCATTCATCCATCCACACACTGGTTGTGATTCAGTTCAATTCAGTTTATTTCTATAGCGCCAAATCACAAGAGTCGTCTCAAGGCACGTCACAGAGTAAACATTCCAGTACAGTTCAGTTCATTAAGCCAATCAGTAAAAAGTTTCCTATATAAGGAACCCAGCAGATTGCATCAAGTCGCTGACTAGTGTCAGTGTCTTTTCAACAATCCTCATACTAAGCAAGCATGTAGCGACAGTGGAGAGAAAAACTCCTCTTTTAAGATGAAGAAACCTCCAGAGGATCCTGGGTCAGTATGAGCAGCCATCCGCCACGACTAGGGCTAGGACGATAATCAATAAGTCAATATATCGTACAATAGATGAAAATGAACTCAATAATTTTTCCAGCCTCGATATATCGCCATGTGCCTGCGTGTATAGGTTTTCCTTGTCTCTCGCTTCCAAAGATGCTGGATGACAAGAGGGTTCACTCTGTGCATTGGTCTCAGCACTCGCACGCGTTAGTGGATTAAATGAAGGGAATGAAGCATCCTCTCAGTCATTGAGGATCTTTGTATCTCTGGGAGGATTGGGAAGCGGAGCAGCAAGTTATCCTCGTGAGGAGAATGGCGAACTTTATTGCAAAGCCAAATGCTACGGCCCCGGTGTGGGAGTATTTTGGCTTCAAGCCCAATGAGAGAGGTGGAGTAAACAACACAGACGAGCCAGTATGCCGACTTTGTTCTAAAATTGTAGTAACAAAAAAAGGTAATACAACAAACTTGCATTCCCACCTGAAACATAATTACCCGGTTGAGTTTTCACAACTAGGGAAAAAAACTGCACCCCGAGATGCAGAGCCGTCAGCCCGACAATCGACACTTAATGAAGCGTTAAGGTACAGAACGAAAAAAAGGTTAAGAAATGTACAACTCTATTATTATTATTGTTTATTGTCATTATTGAAGTGCAGTTTTTGGTTGTTGACAGTGGATAATCCATTGTATTTATTGTTTTTGGTGCAATATTTTCTAACAGTGTGAGAATTGTTTATTATTTTATTTTTTATTGTTTTTTGTTTGTTTTATTTACTAGTTTAGAAGTTCTGGTTCTGGACATTTCAATGTTAAATAAAGGTTTAATTGTTGCATTTTAAAGGATGTACTTGCATTATTATGATATATTAACATTACATGAGTGGTTATTTTGGTCTCGATAATGTCGACAATAATATCGTTTATCGTCAATAATTTTTGGACAATATATCGTCCAGCAAAATTTGATATCGTCCCAGGCCTAGCCACGACTCACTGGGGTTTGAGAAGACAAAGCAATGAGATGCGCAGAATCAGGCCAAGATGACTTTTGCAGTGTTGATACTTCCTGCAGCTTGTCCCCGCTGTGAGCCAATATTTTCCCAGACTGTAGGGGGCGGCATAGGGCTCTACGGCATGCATACAACACACAACAGCCAGTCCGCCATGTTTTTCCGCGTGGGACCATCCATATAGTTAGAAAATTTCCTAGGTTTAGGCCGCACGAAAGCCGTGCAGAGGGGCGTGGTTGCTGAAATGACGTAATTTGGTCGCATGGAGCCGTGCGGACCTCGCGGATGCATCAAGCATAAACCAAGCTTTAGGCCACCACAGCTCACGGGATCTACGGTTGTCTTTCAAAATGTCAGCACGCAATTGGATAGCGCTAGGACCAATCAGAGTAACGAACAACGTGACGTAATCACAGCAATGGAAAAGAGGGAGGCAGCAATGGCGTCTAACATCAATGATTTCTGTCGTTTTTGTATGAAAAACATGTGACTATCAGGTGTACTGGGACATTGCACTACTTTGTTTGATAAAAATAAGAAGCCACTAAGTATATCTGACAGACTTACGCACGTTGGAGTCTAAATAATCCAATGTTGATGACAAAGCCGTTTCAAACGAACGTGGTTCCTGCGCTGCCGTCATGTTGTTTGTGTTCGCGGTCGCAGCTCTGACGTCATAGGCTACTCCCGCTCTGTGATTGGCCCAACCAAAACTATAGCGAGCTGTGATTGGACAGCCACAGCAGCATATTGGGCTGCGAGAGTTCCAATGAAGCGTGCCTAGACCAAACTTTGCAAGGCAAGAATTTGGTCTAGTTCACTAGGCTACAGCAGAACGCCAGTGTAGCTTCTTCTGGGGAGAAAAATACTTAGAGAAAATAAAGTTAACAGCTGAAATAACAGGAAATAATGCACTTAGAGAGTAGCGGTAGAAGAAAGTAGCAGAGTGTGGAAAGTGGTCAGTATGTCCTCCAGCAGTCTAAGCCTATAGCAGCATAACTACAGAGATAACTCAGGATAACCTAGCCTTTTAGATGGAGGCATGTGGGAGGCAGGGCCAGGGAGAAAAGTCTTTAACGACTGTAGTCCCCTCTGTACACTCCACCTCCCTCTGCTCCCCACTCGTCTAAACCTGGGCTAACATCAGAATTTAACCATAGAACCTATCAAATAGAAAAGTTTTGAGCCTAGTCTTAAAAGTAGACAAGGTGTCTGCCTCACGGACTAAAGCTGGGAGCTGGTTCCACAGGAGAGGAGCCTGGTGCGGAGTGCACCAGCTGGTCCTAACTTAAGCCAGGCTTAACTCTGAGCTAAGTCAGACGTAAGGACTGGAGTTACAGCCAAGTGCACCAACTCAGACTAGGACTAGTCGCAGCTGCACCTGGATGTATCGTGCGCCGTCACGAGGATACAAGCGTTGCTGTGCTCGTTGCCAGGCAACGCATCGGACCAAGTGCAACAAGGATGTACGAGGGAGGCATCTTTCTACAAAATGTAATAACACAAACAAACTCTGCTTACACACAAAACTGTGTCATTTTATACAAAAACTTTTTGATTATAAAGAAAAACTCCGACCCTGGCGTAACACACACTCCCCCCTGGTACATCGTCGCCGGGATGTGCCGATGTGCCCTTGAGCAGGACTCTGAATCGTCTTCCCCTCCCCCGATTCAACCCACTTCCATCTCACCGTTCACGTTGCTGCAGTCCTTCCGGAGGAACTCCAGGGCGCGGGGGTGGTCGTGCTCCACTGACTGGGACACATCGATGATGTAGGCGTCTCCGTTGTGGTACCTGGAGACGGATCAGATGTTCAGGGAAACACAACCAAACCAAACGGAACACCAATTCTCAGATGTTCTCCTTACAGCATGTTGAACTCGCTGAGGTCAGCATGAACAAGATGAGCATCCTGGAACATTCTTCTCATGTTCTGCACAACCTGAAGGTAGAGTTCCCGGGCCTTGGACTCCGACAGCACCGCGTTCTTCAGCAGAGGAGCCGGTCTGGACCACAGAACACAAAACCTCTGAAGTTAGTCAGAAACCAACCATCCCAGCAGAAGCAGCTGTTCTTCTCACATGCTGTCGCTTCCGATGAAGCCCATCAGCAGAACATGACTTCTGAGCAGCAACGGTTCTGGACTCAGGATTCCTGCCGTCTGCAGCCTGAAATACACACAACTCCCAGTTCTGTCTGGTTCAGGTTCTACTGGGTTCATCCAGTCAAGAAGTTCTAACCTGATTAGGTTCCTCATCTCTTTCTCTGCCCACGTTCTCACCATCTTCCTGGGGTTTCCTTTACAGTAACCGCGTCGGAACCTGCCAGCCAGCAGAACCTTGGTCAGCTCAGACCCAGCTGGAGGTCAGAAGAGAACACCTGTTGTGTCAGAACTCACCTGAACTCCCCGCTGACGTACTTGTCCCGGTCTTTGAACAGCAGGATGGAGGTCTTGTAGATCTTGATAGCTCTGCTGTCTCCTGAAGCAGTGCTAGCATGATAAACGTTAGCCTGAAGAACAGAGAGGACAGGTGAGTGACAGGTAAAAATAAATAAATGAAAAATGACCCACACTTGTGTAACCCAATTCCAGAGTCAGAGGACTCCAAAGTGCTTTACACTACAGTGTACTATTCATCCATTCACACACATTCACACCCAGGTGGTGATGAGCTACAATGTAGCCACAGCTGCCCTGGGGCGCACTGACAGAGGTGAGGCTGCCGAGCACAAGCCCCACCGGTCCCTCCGACCACCACTAGTAGTAGTACTGGTATCAGTGGCAGTAGTTCAAATCCCACGTTAAACAGGTTTGTAGGATTTCCTTTTTCCACCTCCGGAATATTGCTAAGATTATCAATCAATCAATGTTTATTTATAAAGCGCTTTACACAACCCAGAGGGCGACCAAAGTGATAACATTTAATATTTGGATTTTCAAATGCCATGCGAAAGAGGTGTGTCTTTAATCCAGACTTAAATAAAGTGACATCAGTAGTCGTGTGCAGTTTTGTTCCATAGCTTCAGAGCTGCCACTGAAAATTAGCAATCCCCCCACAGTCTGCATTTAGATCTTGGAACATGTTTTACCAGAAGACCTTGTTTCTCTGCCTTGCTTTTGTAATGAGAGACTGTCACAGATGCAGGATGGTGCGAGCCCATGAATACCTTTAAATGCAAACATTATAACGTGTAATTCTGAATCTAACAGGGAGCCAAGATTAGAAACATTTCCAGGAGTGATGTTGAAAAACTGGTTCATGTATTTATTACCTCAAGATTGGATTACTGCAATTCATTACCATCAGGAGGTCCACAGAATGTAGTCAAAAGTCTCCAGCTGGTCCACATCTCTCCTGTTTTAGCTTCCCTACATTGGCTGCCTGTTAAATTCAGAATAGATTTTAAGATCCATGTTGCTACTCTTCAGAGAATATTCAAAGAGGAGGAAAACTTAGCATTGGCCCCCTTAAAGACTTTCTCATAATTGGATTCACCTGTGTGTGGAGGTCAAGGGTCACTGAGCTTACCAAACCAATTTTGAGTTCCAATAATTAGTTCTAAAGGTTTTAGAATCAATAAAATGACAACAGTGCCCAAATGTATGCACCTGTCTAATTTTGTTTAAACAATTATTGCACACTTTCTGTAAATCCTAGAAACTTGTTTTCACTTCTCAAACATCACTGTGTGTGTGTCCTATCTGTAGGGCTGGGCGATATGGACCAAAACTTATATCTCGATATATTTTAGATTAATTCCGATATACATCTCGATATTTTTCCTCCTGTAAAATATTTACAAGTTAACGCCCTTCAAGCTGTCTTGAGAAATTTTATACATAAATTATTCAGCAGATTAATGCATAAAAATGTATTGATTCTTGTCCAACATTAACCTTAGTGCCATTCTCTATCAGTCTGAGCTTTAGAAACACCTGTACAGCTGTCTGTTAACACACACGTCGGTTATATCTTTATGTGTTTTACATGGTTCATTTTTATACTGGATTTGTTACTGTTTTAATGTAAACTGGACCTTGAGTCTGTAATAATATCTTTCTATCTCAGTTAAAGCTAGAGATAGGTGTCTCAAATGTCCCACAGACACCTTTATTATATATTTATAGTTAATAGAATATAATAGAATAGACTTTATTAATCCCACAGTGGGGAAATTAACTTGTTACAGCAGCCTATAAACTAAGAGGTTGTTACGATAAAAACTTCCAGTTAAATATATCAGATAGGCTATCTGATATATTTAACTGGAAGTTTTTATTGTAACAACCAACAATTTATACAGGAAAATCATGAAGATTAACAAGGCTGCCCAAACTTTCGCATCCCGCTGTAGATCGTCAACGCTAATTCCCTTAAATGTCGATTGTTTTCTAACAAATGATGAACACACAGGCTTCTGAACTTTATGGATATCTCCTGTTATTTAGTTTGAACAAATTTCCCTCCAGAGTTTTATCCAATTCTCCCAGTTAGTAATAAAACACGAGTCTGAAGCAGGTCCTCTCGCTCTGTGCTGCACAAAACGAGCACAGATCAGCTGATCTGAGCGTAGCTCCAAAAAAGGGAAAAGAAATTGGAGAAGTCTCCAACTTTATCTCACTGTTGTTGACAAAAATGCAGCAAAGCATCATTTTAGCTGCAGTTCTTCACTACAGAAGCAACACCTAACTTCTGAGTAAAAGAACATGAAAAATGAATCAGAAAAGCAGGAAGAAATGTTATTTCTGTTTTTACATTTTTCACTACAGACTATTTAGAATTGTGCTTTCATCACATTTAGCTTGTCTTTTATTTAACATCTGCATCTTTACTCATTTGATGAGAATTGTGTTTTGTTTGGAGAAAGAATCATAACAAAAATGATTCGAGATGTTTTGTATTTTTTAAATAAGTTTGAACGTTAAATGCTACATTCTGGACTTTTTAGAAGCGTTTGTTCTGCTCTACTTCATCTGGAATGTGAGAATGTTCAAAAACAGTCATTTTGACATAAAACAATATATCATGATACAGATTTGAGGCCATATCGACTATTCCTACTACAGAACCTACGTCCATCTCTGTCCAGTCACTCGACTATTTTAGTAAACAGCTCGGTCACTTCTCACCTTGACTACTGTAACTCACTCTGCATGAACTTCAACTGGTCCAAAACTCTGCTGCTCGTATCATCAGGAAAACACCCTCCTCCGATCACATCACCCCCGTTATCCAGCAGCCTCATTGGCCACTGATGAAATTCAGAGTTGACTACAAAACCTTACTCCTCACATGAGGCCATTCACAACCTTACCCCTTCATATCTCTCGCAGCTCTTACAAGTATCTACACCCTCCTGCATCCTCACATCCTCAGCTTCCGTCCCCCTGCTGGTCTTGTCAGCAGACCTGCCCCCTCCCCGTGGAACTCATTACCAGCTGAACTCAGGAACACCACTACCCTTCACCGCTTCAAGGCTAAACTCACCTGCTCAAGACTGCCTAGTCCCTGTACCTTATGGTTTAATATTTACTAGTCATTCTCTGTAACTAGTTTCCTCAGTTGTGCTTGTTTTGAATGTTTTATTTCCCTTTACTGTTCAGAAAGGTGCTTCAAATAAAATGTATTATTATTATTATTATTATTAGAACCCACAGAACCAGTTCAATGGGGTCTTTAGGTCGGGTTCTGAGATGGAGGTTCTGTCTGACAGGATGCTTGGGTCAGTACCTCCTTTCCAGTGCTGATGCAGCCATTGATCTCACAGATGATTCCCCGATTTAGCATCTTGAACAGAATCATGCGGGTCCGCGGGTCCAGAACCTGCAGCAGAACCATCACATGAATTTGTCCATCCTCACTGATCAGCTGATCACTTCCTATGGGACTCACCTGCTCCACGGTGGCTCGGTCCGATTTGTCCTTCACTCTGTACCTGCACACAACAGCCAATCAGAGCAGTAGTCAGATGGGTCACATGACCTAACAGGTGAACAGAACCAGGTGAGGTCAAACATACGTGTCTGCGTCTTTCTGCTTCTGCATCGCCGTCACCTTGTTGATCACAGAGTCATCAAACCTGAGTTTATCTGCAAAAACAAGGTTAAACAATCGATAACCGATCACAACTCATCTGTCCATCCAAGGTTCTGCTCTAGCAGCCTCAGAACTACTGGATCCCAGAACCTGATCCCAATAGATTCTGGATCTCTGTAGGACCACAGGTCCAGCTGACACATAAAAACCCAAACCCAGAACAGAACCCAAAGTTGGAAGGGGTCATAGGTCAGCTTACCCAGGTTGATCTTGTGTTCGTATTTCCTTAGAGCCTTATCAGACGGACCCGTCCTGTTAGATGGGTTCTGTCTGTTGGCCTGAAGAAACACAAAAACGGACCCAAATGAACAAATAGGCAAGATAAACAGTCCACCTGCCATCAGCTGTAACCATGGTAATGGCTCTGGACAGTAACCATGGTAACGTTCTGCCAGCCATAACCAAACAACCAAGAAGGAGTCCAAACTAAGAGCATCCAATGACCTCCTGCAGGATGTGGCGGTCTCACCTGGCTGTTGGCGCCGGTCTGGTTCAACCTTCTGGTCAAATCTGAAGATGAAGTCCACGCCAACTCCTCCTCATCATAATCATCATCATCATCATCACTGTCATCCCACTGTTCTAATGAAGAATGAGCAGTGATGTCACTCGTGACCCACTGTGATTGGTCACTGCAGAACAACAAGCAGAATTACAGTCAGACAACAACGAATCAGGGTCAGGTGTTGTACAGATGTAGGTACCCCTGGTAGAATGTGTACCCCGCACTGGGAGAGCGAAAAATTTTCCAGCTAGCTAGATGAGGAAGTATGTTTGACTTTCATGAATAATAACGAGTTTTGCTCATTTGTCGGTCAGTGAGTGAGTGACAACAGGAAGTGATGCATTTATTGTTATAATGTGAATCACGTGATTATTCCATGAAGCTCAGAAAATGGAGACTCATTTGAAAACCCCTCGTGTGAATCAGCGTAACAGTCAAGTCCAGTCTTATTTGGTTCCATGAGCGAAGCTCAGGTGGATTAAATCCTCGCTAATTCAAGCAAGGAGTGACGAGCGAGGCTCACGCACCTGGTTAATCGATGCTAGATAAATGAGAATGGAAGGAAAGTACCTCGTTCTTCTCCCAGACAGAGCAAGAATTATTCATTCATGCCTACGAAGACTACAACGATATCAGAACTAAAACAGAGACCATCAGCTTGATTAAAGCCGTGTAGCTGGCGCTATTTAGTTAGAACGATGGTTACGTATTGTAACCGCCGATTAAACAGCTGCGCCTATACTCGTCTGGGGTTACAATAGATAACCATCATTCTATAGGCTTCGTGCTTTAAGCCTTGCTCCTGTTGGATTAAAGGTGAAGCTGGATAAGTTTACGCCGCACTGGTTCAAATCAAACTCCAAGGGCACATTTATGGCATTTACACACTAGCATCGGCTCTACTCCGCTCCGCCAGCCCCAGCCCGGCCGCGGTGGTTCCACACTGCCTAGGAGTACGGACGTAGTAGAGCACATGGGCAGTCTCCAAAATCGGCGTGAACATTTGGCGTGAATATATCAGTGATGTCATGAGCACATCTCCGCGCATGTGGGCGGGTCAAAGGGGCGCGGAGAAGTTTGCGGTGTCTTCCTTATTAAACAAAGGTGTTCTGAGCAGTCTTGTGCTTTGGAGACTCTCTACCTCATATTGCATCCTGCTTTGCTGTGAGTGGCAGCCTGGCTGAGAGAGAAAAACGGCTTCAGTCAGAGGCTCGTTAACTCCTCAGCATCCAGAATGATAATGAAGCGCATGCAGGAAGCCCCCGCTGGCTGATTCTATCAGCTAATCGGAGGCTCCCTCTATGGTAGGCGTGAATTTGAGCCGGCCAATCAGTCGGCAGTGGGTGTGTTGGCCCGGTTTTGGCCCAAGGTAGAACAACTTGGGAAGAGGGCTGAAAACAGGTCTGGTTCGGCGCCAGAAATTCCTGGGCTACCCGGATGTGAACACAAGATACCCAGACTAGGCCGGGCAGAGCCGTGCTAGTGTGTAAGTGCCATATGTCTCTCGGCTGGTCGGGGAACACCTTGGGATTCCCCCAGAGGAGCTGGCCCAAGTGGCTGGGGAGATGGAAGTCTGGGCCTCTCTGCTCAGGATGCTGACCCCGTGACACGACCCTGGATCAAGCGGATGAAAATGGATGTTTTCAGGTGTTTTACTAGAATAAACGTACAGCTGTTCTCAAGTGTTTTGGTCTCTATCTGACTGGCCTTCATGGTGATGAGCAACAATCACTAAAAGTGTTTAAAACAAACACAGAGCTGTTAACCTGTAGAGCACCTAGACGTGGTGATCATCTCGTTAGAGTCTGACTGTTGAAATAATCACGCTGTAGTATAGTTGATGTCAACTAAAGGACTTTTTTTTTTAAACACGTGATTCACGGTAGAACAATAAATGTCACCCTGAACGATAAAGGAACAAAACTCATCTTTAGTCATGAAAGTTCAACATGTAGTTAGCTGGGAACGGCGCGCGCTCCCGACGCAGCGTACACATTCTACCGGGGGTACTTACATCGGTACAACACCGGAGCAGGACCGTTCCCACCAGTTCTGATCCAATACGTCATAAATGAGAACATACCGATTGTCCTCCTCCGCGTCATCAAACTGTCCAGGTACGGCAGCCACCTCCACCATGACGTCACGTGAATAAACAGAAACCAGGACCCAGTTCTGCTCGATTTACCCTCGGTCCGGACCGGAGCGCGCTTTCACCACCGCGTGTCTGCTTCACTTCCGGTTTAGAACACGTGACTACGGAGACCCACGAGGCTCTGAAAACAACATGAGATCCTGCTCAGACCTGTTTCTGCCGAACCTGTGAACATCCAGAACTTCCGTGTCAGAACGTCTAACCGAACCTCCGCTGATCCGTTTGGTTTCAAACTAACAGGTTCCGGTCAGGATCCAATAGAAGAAGGTACCGTGAAGATGTGTTCGGACCTGGACCGGACTCCCCGGACTCTACTGGTCTGTGATCGGTCCAGTTTCCTGGACGAGAAGAACCGGGTCAGTTCTCAGGTGGAGCAGCTGCACTTCAACCACAAGGTGAGAAATGCGCGTGCGCACATAAGCGCACGTGCTGTGGAGATGAAAGTTTGTCCGGTGTTGAGCGGAGAAGCCCGTGCATGCCCTGTCACGTACTTGTCTGAAATCGGAGCTACAAGACAACGTTTCTCATCCGGATAGTACAGGTGACAGTAATAACAGGCGCGCAAGTCCTTTAGCCTCTGACCAGGTAAGGGTCCACTCTGTTAAAAAGCCAGCATATGTTGCGATTTGCATGCTGGTCCAGGATGGGATGCTGTTGAATGGATTCTGGACTAGCATGCATCCAACTCACAACATATGCTGGCTTTTTCAGCAGGGCAGGTGAGGTCCTGTTCCTACTGGGACTACCTGCAGCATCACACCTCAACCCCTTATGACCCCTTTCATAACAAAGTCATCTCTACCTTCTGTTGATTGGTTTCACCTGTGCAGGTATCTGTACTACTGCCTGGGTGTAGCTCCACTCCCTCCAACCTGGACTTGGTGATGAACACCTTCAGCAGTTTCTACCTGATCAGGAAGCTGCCCATACACGAGCTGTTGGACCCAGACCTGCGGAGTGCCATAAACCAAGGTAACACCACACCTGTATATACCCTTTAGTAATCGGTACACACCTGTGTGTACCTGTTAATCAGTATTCACCTGTACACACTTGTCTGAACCTTCTTTCAGGTGTTGTGTATGGTCTGTCCTTTGGGACTCGCATCGATGAAGATACCTGTGTTGCTTTGATGCCAAAAGGTAAAACAGGTGACAATAGTTCCTGTTTCCTCGTCTTCAGTGCAACGTAAAGAAAACTGACTGGTTCCTCTGGTCCCTGCAGGACGTCTGGTTCTGTCTCTGGACAAAGACTCATACGAGCTTCTGGGGCTTGAGGGGAAACCATCCAGATTCAACCACAGAACCTGCAGCAGATTCGGTCAGGTTCACTTCTGTTTTCTAAAGGTCACCAAGTCCAGATCGATCCTGCAGACCCACATCAGTCTGGTCTGGTCTGTGGTGGATTGTTGGGTCAGTGGAGACTCATTTGAAAGGTTCTGATCCAGATGTGTCCAGATGTCTATGTTATGAATATTTTGCATATAGAATAGACTATAGATCCCACAGTGTGGAAATTCACTGGTTAAAGCAGCACATACACTTAGAGAAAAGGAAAAACTAATATAGGTAAATACACAAAGGCAGTAGGTTGTTATTGTAACCTTCAGTTATTAAAGGGACACTTTGCAAATTTTTAATATTTTTAAATCATTTTCTTGAGCCAGTATGTGCTAAAATGACCCTTTACAGGGTGAATGAAAGGCCACCCAGCCCCTGCCGCCCCCTGTGGCCAGAATATTCCACTTGCAAATTCACAGTTGCCGGTCCGGTCTGTTGGGACTTAGAAAAATTGAGCTTGACCTACCTGGCTCTGCAGTCTGCTTCCAGCATGTTTCCTGTATGTTTTAGATCACTCCTGCTCCTGTAGACACTAATGAAGGCTGAGGAGACATTTCAGCTGTTAGATTAAGGTGTTAAAAAGAACGCGCAGCGAGGAAAGATGAGTTTTACTTTGTTTCGCCAACAAACACTAGGGCGTGCTAAAAACAAGCCAAAAGTGACTAGTGTCCCTTTTAAAATAATGGATAAAAATAGAAAATTGAGTTTCCAAGAATATGCAGCATAAGGGACACAGACATACTAATGTACATCCGGGAACACATACTGAATGTTAGTTAGCGTGTAACAGGCCAGTAACAGTTAAACTGTAGAGTTTTACACTCTTACTGCAGTGGGAATTAATGACCTATTGCTGGGTTTCACATGACAGCGTGTAGCGTGTAGTGTCCCTGCCTCTCCTAGTGAAGTCCACGTAAACAAATGCAGATGCGGGGCATGCAGTTCGGTTGCAGACCCGCTGCAACGAAGCCTATTTACTCTGTTGATTTGGCGTTAAAATGCTCAAATTCTGTGTTGTCTATGGTTGCTAGAATTGCTCTAATTGGGACAAAGACCAATCGTGTTTTTTTTTTCGGGTCCCGAAAGTAGTGCACCACAAAGGTCTTATTTTTTCTTTTAAACTTACTGAAAGAAGACGGCAGAAATTGATTAGTAATCTCCGGCTAAAAACAGGAGGCTCTGAAATGGACAATGCTAAAGTTTGCAGCGATCACTTTCTAACTGGTAAGGGTTTACTAAATGCTTTTTTAGCATCTCGAACACAGCCATGAAAACGGAAGATAACAGTTTGATATTGTTTTCATGTGTCCGTAACCGCAAATAGCTTTCAGAGTGCTAATGTTGTTAGCAGTTAGCTTAGAGTTGTAACGTGGCTATTAAAAAGAAACAAAAGTATCAGAAATTTAGATAAGTTATTTACAAGTAGATTCTAGCACATAAACATACTCATTATCAATAGCGATATCATTATCATCATGAGCTAAATAGCACAACTCACTACTTACCCGAGCAAAAACAAGACGAGTCATTTAGAGCTTCTCAGGATCACTAAATGGTTTACCCAGCCTGAAATAAAATAGTTGTAGGCTTCCAGGCTTTTCATTTGGTTAGCTGTATAATACGAGGTATGCAGCACGAAGTATGTCAATCGCTTCAACACTGGGTAAATCATCCAGAGAGTATGAAAATGCTGAGTTTTTTAAACTATATGGGTCATAACCTACATGAAGACGTATTTTTTTGCGATATCGTGTCTATGCCAGTCCATTTAATGCCTTACTATACTCGCTTTCCTCCATCGCGCTGTGTTTTGTACTGAAGCAAAACACTTCCTGCCCCGCATTTGAGTTTCGCGCAACTTCCGGGTCACGTGAGTGAAACCCAGCAATGGTAGTTTTCTGTTTTACATCTGGGATGTCTCAGTCTGCCACTAAAGGAGGTGTCCATGGCAGTGGCGGCCGGTGACTTTTTTTTTGGGTGGGGCGCTAACCACATATCACCACTAGGGGACGCAAAATTACCATTGATTCTTAAGCATCAGCGTCACACAACTGACGGTCACAGTAGCGCTTCCGGCAACAAAGTTATTCAAAAGGTTTTCGAATATATTAAGCATGTTTTTGACAAAAACATTCATCCATTCACCCATATATTACACAAACTGCACACACGCTTAAGGGGAGTAGGCTAAATCTAATCAATAGAATCCACTTTCTACAAACAGAACACCCATAAGCTGTAAATAAACGTGAGGCCGTAAAATAGACGCTACACGTATCCAGAAAAACACACAGTGACACAACGCAAGATATTCACAGAAGCAGCCGGCGTTTAGATTAAAGCCCAGACTCACAAACAAGAAGTACCACTTAGTTCAAACCGTATGGAGCGGTGCTAGCCGCTAACGAGGCAGCATGCCGTTTCCTGAAGCCAAAAGCTAAAATGAGGCTTACCTGCAGGTTATGGCCATAATCCGTGTGGTGTAGTAAAAATAATCCACTCGGTTCGTGAAATTCTACATCCCAACGTAAAAGCTTAGCTGATCAGACTGTTTGCTGGCATTGTTTTGCCAAAGACTATAGAAGAGTTTGCCCGCCCGCATTCATCATTTTCCTGTTTACGTGGATTCTCTCCCTGTGATTGGTTAACACGAAAACCAGCCAGCTGAAAAAAACTCAACAACAAGCAATTCGATTGGCTCAGGTTTCACACATTGGAACCTACTATAGCGTTTGCTACGTCAGGTTTTGAAGCAATTAACTTTATTTGTCACTGATGATTTCACAATTATAGCAAAGATGGCTAAAAGGTTGGACAACAAAAAAATATTCAGTGGAAGTAGTGTGTTGCTGCCGTGACAAATTGGCACAGATGGAGACACACTGTGCCAGCCTGTGGAAAGTTTTCCCCTCAGGGCGGGGTGAACAACCTGACCAATCAGCGATCTCCTCCCCCTGGTCTGAGCAGAATTCACCCTGTGAGGCGGCGACGATCGCTAAAAGATGCGACCAACCGCTCTCCTATTCTTTCTCGTTGTGGACGGTTTGGGGACCCACTGCACATGCGCCAGTTAGCCCATATTAAGTCAATGGTAAAGATTGCTGCGCCCGCGAGAGGACACGTGACAAGTACGTCGACGATTCGGCCGTGTTAAAAGTAAAAAAAAACATTATTAAACACAGATTACACACAGCACTTAGTCCATATGGTGTGTATAGATCGTTTAGTTCACTTTTTATGTTTTTTTAAATATATTTTGTGATTCCTATCTTCTTCTTCTCCTTCCTGTGAGTGGTGGGGCGGCGCCCTAGCGCCCCCTATGGACGAGCCGCCACTGGTCCATGGCCTCCAGTGGAATACAGTGATTGGGAGGTGTTTTCCAAGATGGAGGTCATCTTCGCCAACATCCTCCTTTCGCACACCTCAACAGAATCCAGTGGGCAGCCCAGAACCAATCTAGCTTTGTTAGCTAGCTTGTTCAGTCTCTTCCTGTCTCAGTCAGAGCTGCCTGCACCCCAACAGACCACAGCAGAATGAATAACAGAGACAACAACAGAGTGATAAAAGGATTTTAGCAGATGGGAGTTAACTCTGAAGGACCTCAGCCTCCTCATGAGATGGAGGCGGCTTTGGCCCTTCTTATACAGAGCATCTGTTGTGGGACCAGTTCAGTTTACTGTTGAGGTGAACACCCAGGTACTTAAAGGTATCCACCACCTCAATGTCTGCTCCCTGGATGTTTACTGGTGAGTGAGGAGGAGTGTTTCTCTGGAAGTCAGTCACCATTTCCTTTGTTTTACTGGTTTTTATGCCAAGGTGGTTACGCAGTATCTGGCTTGACAGTACACTTTCATTTGACATTCACATTAATACATTACTAAATTCAAATCAAGAATTGGGTTCCTGAATTGCAACAGGTCATCCTTTACTCATTCTGCAAAGCAAACCTTGGTCAAAATGACAATCCTTCCCATTTTAGATTCATAGGACTGCTTCCTAAAACCTTCATAAACTCAATGTCATTTATCACTAAGTAACTCGTTTCTCACTCACTGGTGCCCCTTTGTAGCCTGGCAAGCCATCCTATATATATATATATATATATATATATATATATATATATATATATATATATATATATATATATATATATATATATGCAAACTCTGCAAAGCAAGAATTTGGTCTAGTTCACTAGGCTAGCCCCTTTCACTACTCATCCCTGTGATCTGTACTCACTCGTTAACTGGCCATCACTCCTTTCCTGCAGGATGTTACATTGGTATCAATGTAACAATTGATGTAAATGTAACAACAATCATCGGTAGAACCCCGTCATATCTTCGCTTGTTACTCATCACTTCCAACAACCAGCGCAATTTACGTTCCAGTAACTTAATTTCTATGGATATTCCTAAAGTTCGCACCTCCTTTGGCCGCTCATTTCAGATTGCTGATTCCAACGAGTGGAATGAGCTGCAAAAATCACTAAAGCTCACTACCTATGTTCCATTATCTACCTTCAACAATTCATTACCAACAATAGTTTCTGATCAATGCACCAGCTTCTGAGTGCTTACAGAGTGTTTTAAGCCTGTTTTGATTGCTTGCACATATTGTATACAAGAACAGTGTTACGCCGAACAGTTTTTCTTATTTTATTTTGTTTGTTTTTATCTTATCTGTCGTTCTTTGGTGTAAAGCTATGGTGTAACCCAAACCCTAAAAAAAACTAGCATATGTCTCTGTTGCAGCTGCCTCTTTGCCAGATAGTGGTTGTAAATGAGAATGGGTTCTTAATCAACTCACCTGGTTAAATAAATGTTACATAAAAAAAAATAAAGAAGCAGCTTTATAAAGGAGGTCCCAGGACAATAGGTGCTGGGTATCCAGGTACCAGGTGTGTAGGGACCCGTGTGGCAACCTTAAAGCCAAATGACCAAACAACCGCAGAGCCAGAACACTGGGTGGAGTTTTAGGTTTCCTTTATCCTGACTAGGAGAAGGAAGAATGGATATTTTGGACCTGCTTGGTACCAGGTCCAGATGTCCCTGACCCAGGTCCAGGTTGGTTAATCCTGGCCCTTTTGCTGAGCTCAGCCTGAACAGAAACCAACCGATTGTGATGTGTCTCCTGCAGTGGTCTCTGTGGACCTGACAGACAGCAGCATGGCACCTGGTGGACGGGGCCACACGAGGCTTCTCACAGGTCTTCGGTCCCACCTTCAGCTGCAGACAGACTTCCTACTGTCCCATCATCCAGGTGAGTCACACCATTGTTCAGGATGGTTACCTATGATGTTTTTACAGGTGAAACTCTAAAAACTAGAACAAGGTGCAAAAGTCCATTTGTCAGTAATTCAACCTAAAAGATTCAACTGCCTCTGTCTCTCTCAGGGGGCGGGGCCTCTCTACAGCCGCTCCTATCTCGTTATGATTGGTCCGAACACAAACCTGAAGTCAGCTGCCGCCACCTGACTGACCTGACCTTTCCAGCCCTTCAGTCATGTGACTGTCATAGTCTTCTAGAGTGGTTTGGAGCCGTGGAGGCCAACATCAGCTGGTGAGTGGTCCAGTCGGGGTCGAGTGTCCAGGTGTCTTGTGACTACGTCATTCTTCTTCTGTGGTTTCAGTGAGAACTCGTCCAGCAGCTTCCTGTCATTGTTCACCTGTCCAGAACCCAACGACAGGCTCAGTTGTGCTCTGAGCGTGTCCATATGTGGCCTGCTGTTGCCACATGATGTGCAGCGACTGATCCAGGAGCTCAGGTTAGCTCTCACACACAAACACACCTTTACCTGAACAGCTGATGACAGCATAACTCTTGTGCTTTAGGAGATACCTGCAGCAGATTCAGCTGGAGTCCTGGGCTTCACTGACAGTTCACGGTTTCATTGATAGTCCAGTATCATGGGGGGACAACGAGCACGGGGTTCTGAGTGGAGGGGAGAACTTCTACAACCTGCTAATGTTCCATGACCACACCTACCACCTCCACCTGGCTACAGGAGCACACGACATCTGTCCACCATGACAGGTGTTCTGGGTCACGTACGCTCTCATCAAGGTGAACTATTGTCATGGAAACAGATCTGACCTCAGACAGGAAATGGTTTAATAGTGCTGCTCAGTTTCTATCTGCATAGCTCCCTGGAGTGAACTTTTTTTGTATTTCAAATCCAGACATTAGGATTGTGATCTTTGACCTCGGAGCAGAATGTTTGTCTCCTGATTTATGAGAAAATCTGAAAATAAACAGTTGAACAACAGCTTTCTGCCTGACCCTGGTGCTGTGTTACTGCGGTAATGTGGTCTATATGGATGTGTGGTGTTACCATTGTACCGTGGTTTCTATAGATGTGTGTGGCGTTACCATGGTAGCGTGGCTCATTGATGTGTGTGGCGTTACTGTGGTAACATGGCTCATGGATGTGTGTGGCGTTACCATGATAGCGTGGCTCATTGATGTGTGTGGCGTTACTGTAGTAACATGGCTCATGGATGTGTGTGGCGTTACCATGGTAACGTGGTTCATATGAATGTGTGTGGTGTTACTGTGGTAACATGGCTCATGGATGTGTGTGGCGTTACCATGGTAACATGCTCATGTATTTGTGTGGCGTTACCATGGTAGCGTGGCTCATTGATGTGTGTGGCGTTACCATGTTAACATGGTTCATATGAATGTGTGTGGTGTTACCATGGTAACATGGCTCATGGATGTGTGTGGCGTTACCATGTTAACATGGTTCATATGAATGTGTGTGGTGTTACCATGGTAACATGGCTCATGTATTTGTGTGGCGTTACCATGGTTCATATGAATGTGTGGCATTACCATGGTAACGTGGGTCATGGATATGTGTGTGGCATTACCATGGTAACGTGGCTCATGGATGTGTGTGATTAGTGAATAAATACGAGTCCATTTTTTTTCTGAACAGGGAAAGTTCTGTTGGACTTTATTCTCTATTACATGTAGAAGTTCTGCTGTCGGTCAGACCGGTTCTGCTCCATCTGAGCAGAACTTCCTGAGGCCGCTCAGCACAGCAATCAATCAGCTGACTGGACTGGTACCAGCAGAACCGAGCCACATCTGCTGCCAGGACAACAGTACTGTAGTACAGAGTCACATGACCTCAACCTAACGAGGATGCCCTTACCCAGAATTCATCACTGCTAGAGCATGACCCTCCCCTGGACCAGCAGCAACCCGAGGCCTGGTTTAGTCATTAACCTGAAGCACTTGGAGAACCTGACCCAAGCAGCACCGGCCCAGCAAGTCAACATGAACTTGAATTGTTCTGCAGAGAACAAGGATGGAAACGTGGAACCCATGTCAGCAATGGGGCCTGAGGCGAGACCGGGACGTGTCTATATCCTGAATAACAATAAATAACCGAGTGAGATGAGACATGTCCACGTCCTGAAGCAGAAAACAGGACCAGTCCTAGTTCTAGCAGAGCTCGGTTCTTCTCTGCAGATGCTGCAGGATGGAGTCGGTTCCCTGTGAGGATCCCCACACTCTCTTCAGAGCTTCACACTCGCGCTCATTGGCTTGCTCCAGAGCACTACGGCTGGCATTCCTCATCAGGCCTTTGGATTCCTGTAGGACCTGCAGAACCAGAACCAGCTTAGTGTGAGTGCGTGTATATATGAGTGTGTGTTCGTGTGTGTGTATGTATATACACTGCTCACAAAAATTAAAGGAACACTTTAAAGAAACACATTAGATACATCAGATCTCAATATGAAGTTGGATATCTATACAAATAAAGGACAGGGCAATGTCTTAGGAACAAAAGGATGCCAAGTCTTGTAATGGAAATAAACGTTTTCAGCCTACAGAGGGCTCAATTGTGTAGACACCCTAAAATCAGAGTGAAATGAAGATGTGGCAGGCTAGTCCATTATTTCAAAAACTTAATTTCTGCAACTCAAAATGCTTTTCAGTATCTTGTGTGGCCCCCACGAGCTTGTGTGCATGCTTGACAACGTCGGGGCATGCTCCTAATGAGACAACGGATGGTGTCTTGTGGCATTTCCTCCCAGATCTGTGTGAGGGCATCCCTGAGCTCTTGTACAGTCTGAGGAGCAACCTGGCGCCGCCTAATGGACCGAAACATAATGTCCCACAGATGTTCTATTGGGTTTAAGTCAGGGGATCGTGAAGGCCATTCAATTGTTTCAATTCCTTCATCCTCCAGGTACTGCCTGCATACCAGTGGCGGCCGGTGACTTTTTTTTTGGGTGGGGCGCTAACCACATATCACCACTAGGGGACGCAAAATTACCATTGATTCTTAAGCATCAGCGTCACACAACTGACGGTCACAGTAGCGCTTCCGGCAACAAAGTTATTCAAAAGGTTTTCGAATATATTAAGCATGTTTTTGACAAAAACATTCATCCATTCACCCATATATTACACAAACTGCACACACGCTTAAGGGGAGTAGGCTAAATCTAATCAATAGAATCCACTTTCTACAAACAGAACACCCATAAGCTGTAAATAAACGTGAGGCCGTAAAATAGACGCTACACGCATCCAGAAAAACACACAGTGACACAACGCAAGATATTCACAGAAGCAGCCGGCGTTTAGATTAAAGCCCAGACTCACAAACAAGAAGTTCCACTTAGTTCAAACCGTATGGAGCGGTGCTAGCCGCTAACGAGGCAGCATGCCGTTTCCTGAAGCCAAAAGCTAAAATGAGGCTTACCTGCAGGTTATGGCCATAATCCGTGTGGTGTAGTAAAAATAATCCACTCGGTTCGTGAAATTCTACATCCCAACGTAAAAGCTTAGCTGATCAGACTGTTTGCTGGCATTGTTTTGCCAAAGAC
>SSNS01000186.1:426391-453891 GCA_006937985.1 Aphyosemion australe
TAGTAAAAAAAAAAAAAAAACTTAGAAAAATGCCACAAGAAAAAAAATTTTTTTTTCATTTTGCCTTTCTGGGCTTAGTAAAAAATAAAAAATAAAAAAGACTTAGAAAAATTCCACAAGAAAAAATTTTTTTTTTTCATTTTGCCTTTCTGGGCTTAGTAAAAAATAAAAAAGACTTAGAAAAATTCCACAAGAAAAAAAATATTTTTTCCGTTGCCTTTCAGGGCTTCCGTATAACACAGATCAAAGTCCAACCATATGAACATTTATACAGCCTTCACTGAAAGAGAACAAAGATGTGCAGCAGACTGTCATTAAAAAATGTGAGGAAAGAGAAAATGAATAAGAAAAGAGTCATCAGTGGCTCCCAGGAAAGACAGAATACATAAAACAGCAGCATGAAGAGAAGCTAGTGATGAAGAATCAGCAGGAGGTCCCACCAAAGCCAGCCTGAACAGGTGAGTTTTCAGGAGAACACTGAATGTGCTCTAACCCTTCTGTAGGCTGACCCAGGAACACCTTGGGATCTCTGTCAGGGAGCCGGTGGAGCGGGTTGGGAAGTCTGGGCTGGGCCTGGACTTCTGCTCCTGAGACTCCAACCCAAAGGACAGGAAGATGAGACTAAATGAATCCCAGCTGAGAAACTGTAGAGCACTAGCCTGGCAAGCCATCCTATGGCTAGTAGAGCACCATTTGTCTTTTGCAGCTTCTCTTTTATTTTCAGTTGCATCCATCTCGTCCCTAATGGGTTCTTTGTGGATCCAAGATGAACGTTGAGTTTGTTTCTGACGACATTTACAGTCAACTCCTTGTGGACCCAAAATGCAACAAAATAAAGAAAGTAAAGCAACACTCGTGTGTGAATACGAAGGTACCAACAGTAAAATCCAACAAACATGACAAATGATTACATTAATACACAAACATGAGGATTCTGAGTTCCTCTGAGATGGAGGGTGGTTAGGGTCACCATGGGTGATGACATCATCCAGCTGTTACCTGACTCCCCCAGGGCATACAGAGTGTAGCTGTCAATCTGGAGGAAGGTCGGGAAGCGTTCTCTGAGGATCCACAGTTTCAGGTCACCGTCATGTTCCTCTGAAACACAAAATGGTAAATGGTAAATAACTTGTATTTGTATAGCGCCTTCTTAGGGTTCTACAACCCCCCAAGGCGCTTCACAACACAATCAGTCATCCACACATTCACACGCTGGTGGGGATGAGCTACATCGTAGCTACAGCTGCCCTGGGAGCACTGACAGAGGCGGGGCCTGCCGTACACTGGCGCCACCTGTCCCTCTGACCACCAGCAGGCAAGGCGGGTTAAGTGTCTTGCCCAAGGACACAACAGCAGCGTCAGACTGAGTGGGACGCGAACCTGCGACCTTCCGATTGCAAGGCGGCCACTTAACTCCTCTGCCACCATCACCCAAAATACTCCTTCTGAGTCGTGATCTCCCACCTGAATGGTGTCACCAGTTGCAGGTGGCACAAACCCTTTAATTGAGCGTCACTTCCTGCATTGTGGATGTTTCAGTCAGAGGCTAAAGAGGACATCATGTGCTAAACTCACCTTTTACATCCTTCTGTGCTGCCATGTGGGTCTCTACTGCCTCTATAAACACCCCAAACAGGAAGAAAAGCATTTGGGTTCAGGAATTAACTGCCTAAAACAAGCCGTTTCATAACGTCCCAGTTTGTGATGTCACAATCAGGGAAATTAAAACACAAACAGCGCCCCTCCACACACACACACACACACACACCTGTCAACGTTGGAGGAGCAGCAACTCTATTCCAAGCCCCTCCCGGATATCTGAGCAGGGTATGGGTGGGCGTGGTCAGCAACAGCTTATTTTCTTAAAGTGACAGAGCCCTGAAATGACTCATTCTGAAACTACTGAAATGGCTTTAGGGGAGAGCGACTAAGTGTACAGGAAGTTAAGTTTAGACCATAAAACTCAGATTGTCTCACCGTTGTAGCTGAAGGACGTCCCATCTTTAAAAACCACTACAGCTGGCAGAGAAGTCAGACCCACACCCTGAAACACACAACCTAACATTACAATCTCACACCCCAACACTCTCTACACACACACGAATGTGTTTATGGAACTAGAACCTTCGGCAGGACGTCTCTACTAGCTGAAAAGAAGTAGGTGTGCACAATGAGTTCCTCCGCTGCTGATGTGTAGTTTCCCTGGAAACAGATCAGCTGATTAGCTGAGTGTGTGCGTGCGTGCATGTGTGTGTGTCTGTGTGCGCCCGCACACCTTTAGCTCTGAGGAAGCCCCCACATAAACAAACATGACGTCATGGCGCCTCATGGCATGATGGAAGAGCTGTGTGCTGCCCAGAGATCTGACCAGAGGCCTAAAAGTCAACACACACAGGTACAGGTGTGGTGAGTCATAGAGATGACATCACCTCACCACAGTGGCGTTCAGTGTTTGCCCTTTGAACTCACCCTGAAACTCGGTCAGTAAAGTCCAGGATTCCATCTTTTGTTCTTGGACCGGCGTAGTTATATTTCACATCGTTCTTTAACCTGGAGACAAAAAACAACTGCTGAGACATCTGTCTACATCTGGGGTCTTCAACAGCCAATCAGCAATCTGGAAGCATCCAGGTGTGTTCACATCTCAGCAGCCAGGTGTGTGTAGAACGTTACACCACCCTGTTTGTCTGCTTCTATTGTCTCATCTTTAGAAAGTGTTTTTCATGCAGTGATGTTACCATGACGACTCACATCAGGATGGCAGGATAGTTTCTGACTCTGAACTCTTTAGCCAAAGCTGCAGGAAAACATGACATCAGATGTTTGTTTCTAAACAACATTTGATCATTTTATTTTGGCGAGTACAAACCCGTGCTGACAGTAGCGTCTGATTCGCCGACAAGAACAGGAGATCCGATACTTCTGAGCTCTGATCCGATCTGATGCCACACAGGATCCAGTTGTTTACAGAGAGTACACCACGGAGCATAGAACTGCAGGCACAAGATGGTCCACATGAGTTCAGCACACACACACACACACACATGCACACACACAAGCACACACACACACACACAAGCACAAACACACACACATGCACAAACACACACGCACACATGCACCCACACACACACTCACACACACACATGCGCACACACACATGCACACACACACAAGCACACACACACACACAGTACCTTGATGATCCAGAGTTCATCAGAATGTTTTGTTTCCATGAAGCTGAAAGCAGACGTCACAAAGATCATCACTGTTACACTGGGAACCAATAGAGCTAATGGTGTGTGTGTTAGGTTCACACCTAGGCACCTTTAGGTTTTGATAATAATGGCACAGATGGTTTTAGTAACTTTTAAAGGCTCATCAGCCACCTGCTCCATGTTTCAAACCCTAGAGGTGCTGAGATCAGCTGATCCTGCTGAGGTCTAAGCTGCAGATCAGAGAGGATCAGCTCCTAGACTCAGATGGCTCTTCAGAGTTCTTGTGACCCACTGGTGACAGAAAATGTTTCAGTAATAACCCCAAGTGATCTGGTTTCTTACGTTGGGGCTCATTCTTCTGTTTTCAGCTCATCTCTGATCTCACCTGTGATGCACCTGACCCTGCTGCGCCACAGAAATAAATGAGACGGTCTACTCACGAATCATCAAGCTCCTCCACAAAGGCCGACGCCCACAGCAGCGACGCCCACAACAGCACTAAAGAGAAGAAATGGAGATGCTGAAGCTCCTGCACCATCACCACCTGAGCTGGTTCCAGCACATCTCCATCCTGCTCTGGAGCTGATAACCTGGATTTTTACCAACAGGCCTAATCTACTAGAACCACTCAGAATCAGAACCAGAACCCTGCTGAGAACCTGAATGTGATTCTAGTTGAGCGAAGCAAACGGTCTCTGCTGCTTCAGTCAACTAAATCTGGTTTAAAGTTCACACGTGGAACTGGTTTAATCTGAGAATCTGGGTTTGAAGTTCTGGTTCTAAAGGTTCTGATTCAGCCTAATTCTAGAGGGGGGGGGGGTGTTATTGGAGGACGCACCTGAGAGCAGAACCCGGTTCCTTCTGTACGACATGTTGACTAAAACTGGATTAACAACAGAAAGCTAATCTAACAGATTAACCAGCTCCATTCAATCCACTGAAACTTTATTTATAACTGCTGTTAGGGAACAAGGCGTGGCCAGCAGGGGGCAGCAAAGCCACAAAGACGACATGGAATCAGAAAAAACAATCAATAACTTTATAAAGTCAATTATTTTACTAAATTTAATGAAATAAAATGAAAAAATGAACTAATGGAGCTGTTTAACCTGAACTCATGAAAGCTTCCTACTTTCACTCAAGAGAAAGTTGATTATTTTATTTTTGCAATCTGATAAAACAACAAAGGGCAAATCTTTTTCATAACTTATAAAAAACGAAATTAAACTAAATTTAAAAAATGACAGAATTTGGTTTTAATTTTTATTTGGTCAGGTTACCTTGCCCTAAATGAGACGCCATGGCAATGCTGTAACAACACACCAACTATTAACACGACACACAGAAGGTTCCTGCATAACCCAGCTCATGGGAATGATCATGTTCTTCATCCTAATGGGATTATTTGGGAATTCAGCTGCTTCTGTATAAACACATCAACATGTCTCTAGTAGAGAAGCCTCCAGAAACCACATCCAGGTGGACCTCCACTCCAGTCTGGGATGTCAGGATCATCTCACTGTTCTTAGTAGAAACTAATAAAGTCTTTGTATTTAAGGATCTATTAGCTGAATGTACAGCTAATCCTACAAACACAGCAGTAACACACAAACTATTGTGTCGTTCCAGCGTTGCCATGGCATCTCTACATGGGTCATTCCTACAGTTTGGTGCCATTTCAACTTTGCAATTTTAAAGGTGAATATCTCAAGACTTTTTATGGCAACATGTGGATTCATCACATTTCATTTCCAATAACAGTTAGAGTCCAATGGAAAGGTGCCCTGTTTTTATTTATTTCAGTAATTGAATTCAACATTTTTCTTTTTGCTCCCATTTTTCATGAGCTGAACTCAAAGATCTGAAACATTTCTAAATACATAAAAGACCCATTGACTCTCAAAGATTATTGACACATCTGTCTAAATGTGTGTTAACAAGCCTAATCCACCTCACAGGTGCTGATTAGACAGCATGAATATTGCACAGGTGTGCCTTAGACTGGCCACTCTGAAATGTGCAGTTTGATTACGCAGCACATGTAGAACTTTAGAGGGAGGGGGCGTGCAGTTCATCCTTTTACCCTTCTTAATTCCTGTTCTTATCTTGTTACACCAACATTTCCCACTGAGGGACAAGTCCATTCTATTTGAATCAGTCACTCAAAAGGGGTGGAGTCATGTGAGATTCAGGTTCACAAAGGTAGCAGCAGAGGCTCTGGCTCTGTCCAAATCCAGGGGTTGCGTGCTCATGAGTTTGGATTTTAAGACCAGTGACGTCACAGCGTCGTGTCGAAGACCGTCCAAATGCCAAGAATGCTCAGAATGCGGTCTTGAAATGCGTTCTTCTTTTCCTCGATTTTGAGAACGGGTGCGGTGTAGTCTCCGTGGTCTCCTTCACCTCCATAATTCCCGTGATGCACTGTGGGATTGATTTCTGTAGAAATGGGAGACGCAGCAGCACGACTAGTTTATTCAAATCTGACCGAACAAAAAGTAAAAGCCTAAAGTGGTTTTGTTTTAGGTGTTTGCCATTCTCATTAGGCCTGTAATGTGTGTTTGTATTCTTGTTCTTCATTACAGTTCATAAAATTGGTAAATCATAAATCATAAAATAAATTACACAATTAACCGTGAATAATCCAGCATCGTGGATCCATATTTTGTAATAGATTTTCTTTAAGCAGTTGCTAGGTGACAGGAGTAGGGGCGGGACTTTTATTTAAGGCTAGAATGTCCACATTCACAGCTGTTAACATCCGGTCTAAGCGGTCACGGAAGAACACGTTCTCCTGAGACCAATGAGGACGGGTACTCATGAGCATGCAACCCCTGGATTTGGACACAGCCCCTGTCTCCTCAGCACCACTTGCATCAGGTGAGACACGGTGTGTCAGGGCGCTGGGGCCCCTCTGCTGGTCTGTGGTGGCAGAGCCGGGAGGCTCAACAGAAACTTCAGCAGACATCCAGTGACTGAAGCGTTGGATTGTTCACCCACTTATAGGGAACGTGAGCTGGGCTTAGACCGTAGTGAGACAGGTGAGTTTTACCCTACTTTGATGATGATGATGATGATCTGGTGCTGGAAGCGTCTGCTTTGCTCTCTGTCCAGAATAACTCACTATCAGAAGCTGAGGACCTTCCCCAGGGACAGGTAGCTTGGTCACTGGTACTGAACCGGACTCCTGGTGAGCCTGGAGCTGGAACTCAAGTAGGAATCCTTTTCCTTCAGCAGCAGCACACCGAGCAGTAGATGAAAGTGGCGCCCAATGGCTGCACGGTACTTTGGGTGTGTGATGGCATAGATTATAGGGTTGTGGATGGCAGAGGCCTTAGCAATGACAGCAGGTACCGAGTTCATGTACAGGTTCAGCAGGTGGGCGTAGCCAGCTGTGGCGGTCAAAGCGATGGCAGAGTATGGAGCCCATGACACAATAAACAGCAGGATCACTCCCACAGCAACTTTTTCCGTCCGCCATTCACTGCGAAGATGCTCATACGCCTTGCTGGCCTCCCCACTGTTCAGCTTCTCCACCTCCCAACCTGCTTGCCGCACCGCCCTGAAGATGCAAAAGTAGCAGGCCACAATGAGAGTGACGGGAATGAAGACGACAGATGAACAGCAGGATGCTGTAGCTGCACACAGCCGTTGTGAAGCTCATGTAGTCCCAAATACAGGAGGTCTGCAGGCCTTCAGGGATATAAGGTCTCCAACCAAAGAATGGTGGCAGACTCCAGCCAAGTGAATACAGCCACACTGCTGCCATCACCACATATAAACTCCTCCTGTTTCCTCCTCCCAACAGCGCCAGTGGCCGTGTGATGACCAGGCAGCGGACCACCGCAATGGCTGTTAGTGTCATCATGGACGTGATGCCAACCAGAGCCCCGCAGAGGGTGTACAGCTCACAAGCAACCTCCCCAAACACCCAGCAGCGATGCAGGCTGGCCACGAAGAAGACCGGAGACTGAGTCCCAGACATCAGGAAGTCTGCTGCTGCCAGGTTGACCACCAGGAGATTGCTAGGTGACGTCAGCGTCTAACTGCAGCAGAACACGTAAATGACCAGAGCGTTTCCAAGCATGCCCATCACCCCCACCAGCAGGATTGTAGAGCCTATGATGTAATGGGCGTGTATCGGGACATCCATGGGGGGGAACAGGTGTGGCTGCTAGTGAGTAGGGGTGGGAGATAAACTCGTTTTTTAGATGCATCGAGATGTGAACATGAACGATTATAAATCAATTTCAAAAAGTTAGAAATTGATTTTATTAAAGTTAATTAACTTGATAATTAGAGATCTCATAATAGTATGGCTCTGATCTCAATTATGTCTCCGTTATTTTAAAAGGGGGATTAAGGAGAAAAACATGAGATGAATCTGAGAATCTGCTTGAAGAATTGTTTTGATCCAGTTACAGGATATTTCAGAAAGGTTAGTCTATTTTAAGCAACACCACAGCTCTGAAAGGGCCCTGCAAAGGTTTTAATGACCTGGTAGACTTAGGAGATGCAGCTGTTCTTCTGCTGTTAGACCAGAGCGATGCTTTTGATACTGGGGACTGTCACGTCCCATTATCCCATCTTGAACAGCTCAGCAGTATAACAGCAGTATTTAAAGACAGCTTGGGTGGTCAAAAGCAGCATACCAAAAATTCAAAGCCGTGTGTGACCTACTTTTTATGTAAATTAGAAAGTTGAAAAAGATGAGAATAAAACTTCTGTTCTGAGAAAGCCTTCCTTAACACGTCACTAGGGGGAGCCACGCCTCCTCAAACCTGCATGTCTCCAGTGTCTGAGGCCTTCTGGGGAAACCAACCAATCAGCAAGCAGCTCATTATCATATTCATGTCCTGGCTGAGTGGGAGGGGCAAACAGCTCTTTTCACAGCAAGGCTGGTTTAGGGGTTTTAGAATGGCCTGCATCAGGGTTCCTGGGACAGATGAAAGCCTAAAGAACATTTCTTATGTTTTTTTAGAAACTCAAAGCTGCTTTAGATTGTTGATTAACTGCATTCTAGGTCCTCTTCAAGGAACCACAGTGAAGTGATTTAGGTCCTATTTGACAGACAGGAGTGTCATTTAGACCAATGTTCCTCAGCCACAGCATCGCTAACATGTGGAGGTTCCATCTAGAACCCGCTTACTTCTGGAGTTCCCCAAGGCTCCGTCTAGAACCCCCTACTGTTTTGTTAATTTCCTTTGCTTTTAATCGAGGTTGAGCTGAACTCAGGTATTGGTGGTTTTATTGAATTTTATTCCATATTTTTTATAGTGGTTGTGTGTGAAATTTTCTGTTCAGCACTTCAGTCACCTAGTGTTGTTTTTAAATGTGCTCTAAATAAAGTTTGAGTTTGAAATGAAGAACACAGTGTTGAACAGTTTAGAAGTGATGGACTCAATCAGAGCTTTCTATCCCATTAGAACACCAATCAATCAACCGATCGATGAGAGGACATGAGTCGTGAATGACGTAGAACTAAGAGGTGGACCTGAAAGTGACCCATTACAGACAGAACAGAACAGATGGGTCCAGCTTTCTGCTGTGGCTGCAGCCCAACACAGACCTGTTCTGACAGTTGACCCATTTTCCTGACCTATATCCCCCCAGTCCCAATTATAACTTAACACTTAAAGCCCTTTCAAAATAAAACTAGTTTAGATGCGATATAAAAACTGCAGGTGATTCTGGTGAAGCTGAAGGACCAAGAAAATCATCACACTATAAACAAGAAAGTTAAATGTTTGAGTTCAGGCTTTTGTTCATTTCATATAACGTTAACAGAAGAACATTTTACATAACTGAAAACACAATAGCACATCTCTTGAAATGGTCAACAGGTAACAGCCCAATCATAGCACAGTGTTTAGGGAAGGAGCGTGTCTTTTACGAATGTGTTTGAGCAGCAGCTGTCAGTCTGGGTTCGAATACTCGCACTGCTGACATGGAAATGCTTGTCCAGAGTGATGCCGACGAGTGTGGAGGTCCAAACCCTTCTTCTGGATACTGACGACAACAATGAGAGAAAATAAACCACAGGTTACCACGGCAACAACAGGGAAAAATACATGTTACAATGGCAACAACGAGAAAATATCAAGGGGCAAGCTCCACCTGCCAAATGTGAAGCCAACACAAGTGACAGAACTACAGTTATCCCCTCATCCATTAGGGAGAGATCCAGAAAGGAGCAAGTTCCCATTGACTCCCATGTTGAAAATGCCAACATCACAGCAGAAATAAACATGCCTGGTTCAAAAAACCATTTAAGGTTTAATAGGTCTAGTTTACAGTCATGACAACTCTGAGGAGGGTGAATTTTTTGTAACTTCTGTTTAGGTGTAAATAAAGCTTGAAGTTTTGAATAATTAGGGGCGTGTCCTTTTGATTGACAGGTAGCAGATGAGCCATCAGCACTAGCAGCTAGCCCCGTTTGTTCCAGGGAAGGCTTCAGCCTCACGTTAAAACTGTTACAGCCTTGGAGACAGAGGATAGCAGAGTTACTCAACCGCATATTTTTGGTTAAAAGTGCCCGCCGCCCTCTGTCAGCTTCGGTTAGCTCTGTTAGCTTGTAGCTACATCGCTCTCAGCTCCATTTTTGTATTTTCTGGAAGTGACGTGACACGGCCAAGATGGTGGTGGGAACCACCCACTGGGCTTCAACTCAGTTGTTCAGAAACATACAGGTTACGGTACGGTGGTTTGGTCCATCTTATATGTGTAACTGGGTCATGTTGGTTCCCAGAAGTAATGCCCATATAAGGGCGAGTAGTGCAGCTGAGTTGGGGCTGGCTCATTACGGTGCAGCTACAATTAGGAGAGGAGAGCTTCAGCTGGGAACGCTGCATGTCTCTCCTCGGGTGGAACACTGAATGACTCTCTGTGAGAGAAACGCTGTATGTTCCCCTGTGAGTGGAAATAGGCGCGGACCAGAGACTAGAGTGAGGTATGTGCCCTGTTTATCTGTATAGTAGAGGAGAGATTGTCTTTTTATAACCTGTTTCTTCTTCTAGAAGGGTCAGCGGGGTAGGCAACCAGGATACCTACATGGTTGAGCTGAGGCCAACAAAGGTATAGTTTGTTATCTTGATTAGCAGGTTATTGTTGTGGCTCAGGGGTGACGGTGTGTGTGTGTTTGTTTGTTGGTTTATCCAGGTTGGCCTGTTATTGTTCCCAGTCATTTCTTAATCACTTCTTTTACTTCTCATTTGTCTTAGCTTTTGTAGTAATAGTTTTAATGAGGGAGCGTTCATTAGCGGTTAGCGGGGCGACATTGCTGTCCCTGGGAGCATAGTTAACGTAATTTTAGGATATCCGCTACAGGGGATTGTTTGGGGAGTTCTGTTCACATTAAGGTGAGTGTGCGAGAGCTTTAGTTGCCGGGAAGTGTTTTGCTTTAGTTTATCGTCTCCTTTTATTCTTTCTTCCTAGTAAATCATTTGTTTTGTGCTTAATAAACTAACTCTTTGTAAATAAAGATTATTGTTAAACTGATAACGCGCCTCTGCCATTTTCCTTAAGCTCCCCTACGATTTAGGATAAAGTTATCCCTCCCTCTAGGTCTCAAATGTACAGTCACTGGAAAATAAAGGTAGAATATCATGGCAATAGCAACAGTAAAAACCGCACCACAGATTTCCACATAAACAACAAGGCAAAAAATCATCACAGGTTTCCATAGAAACTACATGCCAACAGAGGCAATTCAGTATGATACAATCAGCCACCAGCCCCATTACAGCACTGATGAAAGATTCAAGGTCCAGTCACAAGCACAGAAGAACTGACAGGTGTATCGGGTTTTTACCTCTGGTAGTCACAAAGCTGACACTTGTACGGTTTTTCCTGACTGTGAGTTCTGCAATGTCTCAGAAGAGAGCTGCGATCAATAGAAGCATACGAACATTCAGAACACCTGAATGGCCTCTCACCTGTAAAAAAAAATCAGGAGTCAGGAACCATCTGAGCAGTGACCAGTGTAAGTTTCAGGTGTTACCTTCGTAAGTTTCAGGTGTTACCACCTGTGTGAGTATCAGGTGTTACCTTTGAGGACAAAAAACGACTAGTTACTGCAACATTTCTGTCTATTCTGGATTATGGAGACCTTTTGTATGTGAATGCCTCAGCACAGTGTCTTGGTAAGATTGATGTGGTTTATCATGCCTTGCTGAGGTTTATTACTAACTGTAGACCACTGACCCATCATTGTGAATTGTATTCTCGAGTGGGATGTCCTTCTTTGTCCACCAGGAGGTTGGCACATTGGTACACTTTCATTTACAAGGCGATGCTTGGATTACTACCCAACTACATCTGTAACTTAATCTCACGGAGAAGTGTAACTTCTCACAGTCTGCGTGCAAACGATCAGTTGTTACTCTGTGTTCCGTTTGCTCGCACTGAACTGGGCAAAAGGGCTTTTGTTCACTCTGCTTCTGCATGGAACAGGCTGCAGGAAAACTGGAAACTAACCGAGTTCATCTCCTTGAATACTTTTAAAACCAGACTGAGAGCCCTTGAGACAGATTCCCTGTGTTGTAACTGCCTTCTGTAATTCTGTACATAACATGTCTGTGTAACTGAAAAAATATATATATATGTTGTAACTGTAACTTTTGCTGCCATTTGGCCAGGACTCCCTTGAAAATGAGGTTTTTAATCTCAATGGGACCTTCCTGGTTAAATAAAGAATAAATAAAATAAAAAATACCTTCATAAGTTTCAGGTGTTATCTGTGTGAGTTCAGGTGTTACCTGTGTGAATGTCTGGTGTTACCTGTGTGAGTTTCAGGTGTTACCTGCATGAGTTCAGATGTTACCTGTGTGTCAGGTGTTACATTTGTGAGTTTAAGGTGTTACCTGCATGAGTTCAGATGTTACCTGTGTGTCAGGTGTTACATTTGTGAGTTTAAGGTGTTACCTGTGTGAGTTCTCAGGTGTTGCAGCAGCGAAGCCTTCAGTCTGCTGCTGTATGAACAGTGAGGACAGGTGAAGGGTTTCTCTCCAACATGGATACCCAGGTGACGCTTTAGAATCAGTTTAGAGGAGAACTTCCTGCAGGAAGAAAACCATCATCCATCCAGCTGATGTAGCTAGGTCAAAATAATCATTTAAAGAGCAACCTAGTGCTGTAGACATGTGTAATCATTAGTTTGGCAGTTTAGTGCAACTTACTTAAAATTGAATATTTCAGCCCAAAACCATAATTCTATCTCCATCTTCAGGTTAAAACTCTGCTCTACACTGATTTAGAATCAGCCACAGCTGATGGCTGTAGAGCTGCAGGGTGATGTCTCTACCGTACTACGTGGCTGCGCTGCACTGGACTCCAGCTGAGTCTCGGCCACACCTCCACCTGGCGCAACCACTCACCTGCCGATGTGACACATTAGGGCTCGGAGCCACTCGCCTCTTTGAAAAAACCCTCCCCCCTTTTTTCTGGTGATTGCAGTGGACAGGAAATCCTCCAGCCTGCTGGTTCTCCTGAGTGACAAGTTTGCTGTGTGTGTGTGCTCGTGTGTGTGTGTGCTTGTTAACAACTCTCTCAGTCCTCCAGGTAACGCCTTTTTTTGAAGTATTTTTCTAACAGGAAGTGTGGGTGAATTAAGTCTCCACCCATGGTGTTACTCACTCTAATAGTAAAATAATCCTAATCTATGCCTGTCCATCTAAACAGATTAACAGGAATTCTGACTGCATTCCTTACCTGTGGCAATGTGAGCAGCAGAGGTCATGACCTCTTTTAGAATCATCACTGTTCTTTCTGCTCAACATCCTTGGTGCCTTTAAGATTTTCTGAGAAGACCCAGTCTGAGATGTGCTGGTCTGACTGGGAATGGGCCTGATGATTTACACACACACAGTAAGGAACTAGCAGATTTTTCACAATAAAAGCCACCTGAGAAATCCGGCCAACACACCTGTCAGAAAGCTCCACCTCCTCTGATGCTGCTGGTACAAACAGCTGCCCCGCCCACATGTCTGAAGACAATCAATCAGCAGCTGTTAGTTGCTGGCTACCTGTTGATGAGTGATGGAGCATCGTGAAGCTGACCTGAGGATCTGCTGCAAGCACTTTGTAATGCTGACTTCCTGTTTGTCTTGAAATAACTCCTCCTCTTCCCATCCTCCTGCTGCTCCGGCCCCTTCCTCCTTCTCCTCCACTTCCCATCCTCCTGCTGCTCCTGTCCCTCCCTCCTTCTCCTCCTCTTCCTGCTCCTGTTGTGGCTCCACCAGTGGTGCTCCAGCTCCTCCCAGCTGTCTGCAGTCCACCTGCAGCGGGGACAGCCAAAACCACCAGAAGGCAGGTGAGACCGAACGTGGACATCCAGCAGCCTCTTGGACGGGAGAATTAGAGGACACAGAAGACACAGCAGACGCCGGCGGTCAGGGGGTGGAGTCTCTGTCTGTCTGTCTGTCCTGCTTAGCTGTGGGGTAAGGGGCTCGACCGGCGGAACAGGAACTGAAGGTTTGACAGCAGAAATCCGACACAGTCCCAGAGTCATGAGGTGAGCCGACTGCTCCATCTCCTCCTGGGTGGAGGGGGGGTTGATGGGACATGACAGATCCACTGCCCCCCCCTTCAGGGGGAGGATGCAGGATTCCTCTTCTTCCTCAAAGAGAGTGCTGACCTGTAGACAGAAAGTTCAAGGTGCTTCTCTAAAGTTCAGCAGTGACATCTAGTGGCCAAGCTGCAGAAAACAGGAGGAGGAAGAGGAGGACATGAGAGTTTGTGTGTGTGTGCGTGCGTGCGTGCGTGTGTGTGTGTGTGTGTGTGTGTGTGTGTGTGTGTATACCTCACAGGTGTGTGCCACCTGCAGACCCCCCTCAGAGCTGATGTCACAGGTGGGTGGACTCATGTTGTCCAGCATGTTGTAGAGCAGAAACTCTTCATCTTCCTCTCTCTGCTTTGACTCTCCTAGATCCAGCTGGTAGGGCAAATCTGCCTGTTGGAGCCTGGCTTCAAGCCCCACCTCCCGTCCATCAGACCCTATCAGGCAGGTGAGGTTGGGGGGGGCGTGACGGAGCAGCAGGTGGCTGCTGATGGCTGCCCTCAGGCCACAGGTGAACTGACAGATTTTGCAGCGATAAAGCTCCACCAGGAAGGACTCCACCAGCGACAGACCCTCCACCTCCCCACAGTACAGGCTTGAGCTCATGGCTCCGCCTACGACCTGCAGGGTCACAGGACTGATGTCACTGTAACGCTTCTTCACCCATGACATCACTGCTACAACACCAGCTGGTCTGCAGGGGCCTGACTATTTCCTGGAGATATAGACAACAAGCCGACTAAGAAACCACATTAAAGTCATGTGAAGAACATAATGATGATTGATCTGACCTGGTGAACTGGTTCGATGTAAACAAACCGAATAAATGAGTAAAGTTTATTTACCCAGAGCATCATCACAAAAAAAATCAGTGCAGACGCAGCACCAATCCACCAACAGGGAGCCTAAGTCTCCTCCCTCTCCGGTCGGCTCATGGGTCCCTGAACGGGGCTAATCCGCTGTGCCTCACGCCCTGAATCACACACATGCTGAATGAAGTGTGTTTCGACTACACCTGTCACTGATGCTGGGTATTGTGGTCAATTTCCTTAATTCGATTCATAAGGCTCTGAATCGATTAATCACAATTCAATTAGATTCAATTCAGTCTGGTCTTCATTATTCATTGTTGCTACCACAGACATATATATGTAGACGCCCCGTGGACTGGCGCTGCCTATTGGAGCTGCCGTAGTGGCCGGCCGCCATCTTAGATGGGTCTCCATTCGCCCCCAGTGCATTCATTTCTACTGAGGAAGGTGTTTCTAGCCCTTTCTGCCTTCACAGCGATCGGAAGTACGTATGCGTGGCCCTGTGCCGTCAAACTGGAGGCACAAGCATGTGTGTTCATTTTTGCCGTCATCATTGTATTTTACAGGGAAGCCAAAATGCTCCCATACATTTGACTTAAACTATGCAGGTGGTTTTTCAAGCTCCACCAGCCATGACCACCGCTGTGCTTTTCTCATTAGGATTGAAAAGGTGGCGCCTCGGCCCTCCACGTGACCAATCCGCCGGCCAGGCGCGTGCCGAACCATAGAAAGAGATCTGTGCGGTCCGGATCACGGATCATTGATGATTCATTGCACATCTACAGCAAAGGATCTAAAAGATTATTGTTGGAAAGAAAAGATAAGTTGTTTTTACACCACAGACAAAAGGGCCTATAACTGGAAAAAGCGCTGAGTCCAAACCTGTCCTCTGCAGCGGCCTCACTACTGCGTGTTTGAATTCCCTTGGAACCATGCTGGAAGTCTAGCTGCTATTAATGATAGTCAGGATAGGAAGGGCTAATGTAGCAAAAACCTTTTTAAAAACCAGGCTGGAATAAAATCATGAGAAGAGCCCACTGGCTTCTTGTGTAACTCAGGTAGGGTTACCTGTGCAAAAGAATCCAAAGTGGTAGGGGGGTTGAGATCGGGCAGCTGTATCCCGGCGCCCGGCAGAGAATTCTGCTGTTGTGTCCTTAGGCAAGACACTAAACCCTCCTTGCCTGCTGGTGGTGGTCGGAGGGACCGGTGGCGCCAGTGCTCGGCAGCCCGGCCTCTGTCAGTGTGTCCCAGAGCAGCTGTGGCTATGATGTAGCTCATCACCACCAGGAAGTGAATGGATGAATCAGTGGCGCAAAAAGTGGGCATGCAGTGTATGCAATTATAGGGGCGCAGCGCTGGAGGGGGCGCCAAAGCAAGCATGAAAAAAATATTTTGGTCTGCATTTCCTGTGTTTATTAACAATAACAGGTGTGTACGATGCCATTTGTGTAGCTGCAACAAATGAATAATTAATAACAGAAACACGTCAGTAATTAGGCAACCCCCCCCCACACACACACATACACACACACAGACACAAGCGCACTGTAGCGTTCATCAGCGCTCCAGCGCGTGCCTCCTCTAAAACAGGCTGGAGCGCTGTTGGAGGTGTGGATGGGTTTCTACACGAGCCACAGCTCTACTAGGTTGTGTGTTTATTCCTGAAAGCCTCTAGAATCTAGAACCTAGTCGCACTAATAAGCTCCAGCATGGAGTCACCCTAACCCTAACCAGGCCCCGACCGGGACAAATCCTGGTGGGCCGGACTGGTCGGTGTTTAGTCGTCTTTTTTTTTGCATTCAGTCTTGACACTCTGTTGATCACCTGTGGGGAAGGAACAGGTGATCTGCTGGACAAGCTTCAGGTCCAATAACACTTTCTATGCCTATTGACCTGTTGTAAATATATTGGATTAATTAATGGTAAATAGCTACACAAAGCCCACGATTGATAGAAAATAAGATTAAATACACCTAAATATTTTTTCAACAGCTCAGCTGTTAGAAATAAGCAAACGTCTGCTTCAGTTGGACATCAAGTATGATATCATACATACAGACATCTGATCTTTTAATAAAAATGTGATCGTTTTAATTCTTATTATTTCATTTTTAAGGTTTAGATGTATGTGAACATTTGAACAGAATATTCTGATATTGGTGCAAAGAATACATGATGATATAAATAACAACAGATCATGACCTAAAACTGCAGGACTCAACTCTGCACCTAAAGCCCACAGATAGATTTTGTTTCTATCAACACCAACAACAAATAAAAACAGCAGCTTGATTCTACTTTGTTCCTTAAATTGTCGTGAGACTCGAGTTTTGTAAGTTCTGCACGCTTTCAGCAGTGAGCTCTGCAGCTGATTGGTCTGGCTTGATGTGGATTTGGCTGTGGTCAGTGTAAACATGGATTAAAGGGGACCTAGAATGTAAACCAACATGTTCCTTGTTGTTGTTGAATAAGACAGGTTGGGTGGTCAACAGCAGCATGCCAAAAAGTCAAAGCTGTGTTTGACCTACTTTTTATGTAAATTAGAAAGTTGAAAAAGGCGAGAGAAAACCTGTTCTGAGAAAGCCTTCCTTAACACGTCATAAGAGGGAGCCACGCCTCCTCAAACCTGCATGTGTCTGAGGCCTTCTGGGGAAACCAACCAATCAGCATGTCCTGGCTGAGTGGGAGGGGTCAACAGCTCATTTCACTGAAGGCCTGAGTAAGGGGGTTTAGAATGGCCTGTATCAGGGCTCCTGGGACAGATGAAAGCCAAAAAAAAATTTCTTATGCTTTTTGGAGGCTCAAAGCTCTGTTTTAGATTGTTGATTAAATGCATTCTAGGACACCTTTACAGCAAAGACAGGCTAACACTGGTAACACAAATTTATGATTTTAATGCCGTGAACATAGAAGCTTAGATATTCTTACCAGCCTGTAACTACTTTTCTTTCTCAAAATGCACCAGATTGATAGCCTGGCAAGCCATCCTATATATGTGTATATATAGTCTGGCCACGAACCATTGACGGCTCTCAGTCGTGAGGCGGGATCTACGGTTGTCTTTCAAAATGTCAGCACGCAATTGGATAGCGCTAGGACCAATCAGAGTGACAAACAACATGACGTAATCACGGCGACGGAAAAGCGGGAGGCTTTAATAGCGTCTAACATCAATGATTTCTGTCGTTTTTGTATGAAAAACACGCGAATATCAGGTGTACTGGGACATTGCACTACTTTGTTTGATAAAAATAAGAAGCCGCTAAGTATATCAGACAGACTTACGCACGTTGGAGTCTAAATAATCCAATGTTGATGACAAAGCCGTTTCAAACGAACGTGTTTTCCGAGTTGCCGCCATGTTGCTTGGGTTCGCGGCCGCAGCGCTGACGTCATCGGCTACTCCCGCTCTGTGATTGGCCCATGATATAGAGCGCTGTGATTGGCCCAACCAAAACTATAGCGAGTTGTGATTGGATAGACACAGCAGTGGTTTGGGCTGCGAGGGTTCCAATGAAGCGTGCCTAGACCAAACTCTGCAAAGCAAGAATTGGTCTAGTTCACTAGGCTACCAGATTGATGCTTTTGTCTGAAAACTTTCTTCTGGGGGGGCATGTCCCCGGACCCCCCTAGAGTGTTGGATACGACCCATCTTTTTCACCTCTGGCTTTTATTCACGTCTGCTTCTTTGTAGATGTACTAGTGGTGGAGTATGATAACTGGAAGTCTCTTAAGCCCTTTTTATGAGACACACCATGCCAGCAAATCATAATATTACCACGATGGTGGGTCTTATGAACATGCCATGGCGGCATGTAGTGATGCGCGGGTTAGGGTTTTCTTCAACCTGCGGGTACCGCAGATTTCAAAAAGTCTGACCCGCACCAAACCGCCCCGCCTCATTAAAAACACGTTATAATATTGAGCTTCTTACCTCGCTGAATCTTTCCCAAACACGCGATTAGTTTGTCCCTCTTTTCTTTTAAGAATGTAAACTCCCAAACGAATTTTATCCAAAATATCTTCCTCTATCGTTTTGTTGATGTAGCTGCCTGCCACCTGCTTGGAGCGCACTTTGCTGCCGCGTTCTACGTGCCTACGTCATAGGGTCAAAGGTTGTCTGACGTTATAACGTTTTAAAACATGACCGTGTTTAAAAAACTGTCTTAAATATTATGTTTTACAAAATTAAGCATTGATTAATGTCTTTATCTTCAGTGTGCATATCTATATAATATATATATTTGATGAACCCGCCCCAAACCGCACTGCACTGAATTAATAATTTATTAACTCGACCCCACCCGACCCGCGGGTAACACGCGGGTCGGGTTGGAAGACAACCCGCGCATCACTAGCGGCATGACGCGGAAATTTTGCGCCACGCTTGGTAGTAATATTATTGCAACGCCGGACTTGTGAATGCACATTACACCTTGGCGCAACAGAGGGAGGTGTCATGATCACGTGATGAATTCATGCCGAGCTTCAGCCGGAAACTATATTGAAAATTAAATTAAACACGGACATTTTGCTTTTGTTAACAGAATCAGCTGAGATGATAAACTGGAGCCATGCAGAGCTCCAGGAGCTTCTCTCTGTTAGAGCTGGAGCTCAGATCACCATAGGCTGCACGGGGACTGTGGAGGACAGCCGCCTTTAGGAGCGGATTGTCAAAAAAACTTAAAGGGTGTACACGAGCAACTAAACAAGCAGACCTACCGCTCAGAAGAGGAGACTCAGAAGCATCAGCAGGTTGGAGGATTTCTTGTCCACCGCGATCACTCGAAAAAAAGGGGGAGGTTTTTTTCAAGGAGGCGAGCGGCTCCGAGCCCTAACGTGTCATATCGGCAGGTGAGTGGTTGCACCAGGTGGAGGTGCGGCCGAGACTCAGCTGGAGTCCAGTGCAGTGCAGCCACGTAGTACGGTAGAGACATCGTCACCCTGCACTGCTGCTCTACAGCAATCAGCTGTGGCTGATTCTAAATCAGTGTGGAGTTTTAACCTGAAGATGGAGATAGAATTATGGTTTTGGGCTGAAATTTTAGGTAAGTTGCACTAAACTGCCAAAATTATGCTTATATGTGTCTACAGCACTATTCACCTCACCTACTCACCTATACAGGTTATCAGCAAAAAACGTTGATTTAGGTATTACTCGCTCTTTAAGTAGCGTGGCTTTGATCGCAATGAAAAGCAAGTTATATCCAAGATACGCAGCAATCGCGTAATCTTTTATAAAAAGAACACGATTACGCCACATTACCGCCACGATCTGAGCTCTTATAAACGACCAAACGCTCCCTGGTGCGGCATCTGCATTGTGGCAAATTGGCAGCATTGTTTTATAAAAGAGGCTTCAGAGACACTTTAAAAGAAGGCACTTTAAAAATATGTAGTCCGGTGAAGTCGGGGGTGTCAAATGGGTGGGGGCTGTTATGTGTTTGCATAGTTACCCCTCTGAAAGCAGGTGCGCCCCTGGCATGAATGATACACTGTAAGTGTAAAGAGCTTTGGAGTCCTCTGACTCTGAAAGGCGCTATACAAGAGCGGGTCATTTATCGTTTCTACGTGAGCACCGGCCCAGGTGTATATGTGACGTCACAGGGGTTTGTCCAGTATTTCTGTGCAGTCAGTGCATCAGAAGTATGTGAAGAAGACGCTGCCTGCGTCAAGGCGGATAAAAGGCAAGCACATCAGCCTCCAGACAACAAGTTTCTGTCGTAAAAACACATTTCATCGTTACCTACCGAATCCAGCCTTACTCGTGGTTCTGGTTCTTTTCCGGTTCTGACAGAAACCCAGGTTAAATACCTCATTGGGTCGTAAAGCAGAATAAAAGGCCGTGAACATAAATAAATCGATAGAACATTACCGGTTAAAAATTAACCTTAATCAGCTGTTTACTTCTTCTTCGTCTCCCCCTCGGGTTGTTGGAGGCGGATGTCGGTGTTACATTGAAATGTGTTCCTCCGTGAACACTGGTTTGGTTTCTCCCATAGACGTTATAATTGATTCAGTGTCTATGGTTTCTCCATCAGCTTCTCATCTTTTCTGTCTTCTCCGCAAAGTAACTTTAGAACAAACGTAAACAAAAATGAAAAAATATTTTCGGATATTTTTTTGTCCTGTTTTGTAGACTCTTGGTTCCTCTTGCCTATTTTATTTGATATATTTTTGTTTTTATATGTTTTTATTGTACAGCACTTTGGTACACGTCGCTGTTTTTATTAGTGCTTTATAAATACATTTGAATTGTAATTGAAGACACGAACGGATGGTTTCAGGAGGGTGACGCAGCTGAGTCGTTACGTCATCAAGTTCACATCCGGACACCTTTATGCAGGTCAAGTATTTTTTTATTCCAGACTCTTAGTCCAATTCACTGAAGTAGAAAGACACGCATAAGAGACAAAATAATCATGAGACCAAAAACAAGAGACAATAACAGCAGTAGTGTGAAAGTAAAGTATAAATGATTGTAACTCCCTAAAAGAAAAAGACTGTCATTCCAGTGTTTCCACATCTTTGACTGGTAGCGTATTGCACTGACACAGGTTTTGGTTAGATTTAAAACAATCACATTTTTAGAATTGTTCAGCCTACAAATACATTTATAAATAAAATTTCTTAAGGCCGCTTCTAGGGTGCTCACCCTCGCATACAAAAGTCTCACTTGCACTCGTCCATCTAGGCTTCCTCAGTATCAGACGCAGAGCATCATTATAGGCAACCTGCAGCCTAAGCATACTACATTTCTTACAGTTAGTCCATAGCTGGGCCGTGTACAGCGGTATACAACAAGCCTTAAACATATGGGATGCCAAGTGTAAATTGCTGGTCCAAATTATTTAGCAGACATTTTTTTTTATATTTAGCTCATTTTTCCTACATTTAGCAACTTTTATCACATTTAAAATAATGTTTAAATGTCACATAATTTCAGATAATCTAAATGTTATATCTAAACTTAAATGTTAAATCTAAATCTAAATCAGAATGTTAAATCTAAATGTTAAATCTAAATCTAAATGTTAAATCTAAACCTAAATGTTAAATCTAAACCTAAATGTTAAATCTAAACCTAAATGTTAAATCTAAATCTAAATGTTAAATCAAAATCTAAACGTTAAATCTAAATCTAAACGTTATATCTAAATCTAAACGTTAAATCTAAATCTAAACGCTAAATCTAAACCTAAATGTTAAATCTAAATGTAAATGTTAAATCTAAACCTAAATGTTAAATCTAAATCTAAATGTTAAATCTAAACCTAAATATAAATGCTACGTGTAAAACTTATATCTAAATGTAAATGTTTAATATAAATGTAAAAGTTAAATCTAAATCTAAATGTAAATGTTAAATATAAATGTAAAAGTTAAATGTAAAAGTTAAATCTAAATCTAGATGTTAAATGTATATCTAAATGTTAAATCTAAACCTAAATGTTAAATCTAAATCTGTGAGCTAAATCTTTCAGTTATATGCAAATTATCCTTGTGTGGGTGCACCCACAACAAAGGTTGGCTAATTGTGCTCACTTTGACCCCACTTTTTTTCATGCTGGACACTGGCTGTGCTGCGCTACATTGGGCATCTTAACAACTGTAAGAGCACATTGGCCAACCTTTGTTGTGGGCGTGCCCACACTTGGCTAATTTGCATATAACTGAAAGATTTAGCTCACAGATTTAACATTTAGGTTTAGATTTAACATTTAGATATACATTTAACATTTAGATTTAGATTTAACATTTAGATTTAGATTAAACATTTAGATATATATTTAACTTTTACATTTAACTTTTACATTTAGATTTAACATTTAAATTTAGATTTAGACTTAACATTTAGATTTATATTAAACATTTACATTTAACATTTAGATTTAGATCTAACATTTAGTTTTAGATTTAGATTTAACTTTTACATTTAGATTTAACATTTAAGTTTAGCATTTAAGATTTAGATTTAACATTTAGGTGTACTTTAAACATTTACATTTAACATTTACATTTACATTTAGACCTAACAATTAGATTTAGATTTAACATTTACATTTACATTTAGATTTAACATTTATGCTTAGCATTTAGATTTAGGTTTAGCATTTAGATTTAACATTCTGATTTAGATTTAGATTTAACGTTTAACTTTATATTTAACATTTAGATTAGATGAAATTATATGACATTTAAACATAATTTTTAATGTGGTGAAAGTTGCTAAATGTAGGAAAAATGAGCTAAATATCAAAAAAATGTCTGCAAAATATTTTGCACCAGCTATTTACACTTGGCATCCCATATAAACAAGGTTATCTTTACTTTATCAGAACAAGACCCAAACTTACGAGCAAGTGTACTTCCCTGAGCATATAACATACGGCACTGCCTATGCATGTCATCATCATCTCTCATGTCCTCTGTGATAATATGACCAAGATATTTTACTTTTTGGTGACACTAATCACGGAATTTAGATAGATAAAAATCTGGAAACTTCGTCTGCTTGTCCTCCTTGGCCCGGCAGATCATAACCGCACTTTTAGCTGCATTATACACAATGTTGTGTTCTACTCCATAGTCAGAGCAGATATCTACTGTAGTAACTGCTGAAGGCCAGCGGGGCTCGGACTTAGGACCACTAAGTCATCTGCATACATTAGAGGATTTATGACAACACCCCCAGCTGCACAGCCAGTCCTGCAGGTTTTTAACCTCACTGATAAATCATCCATGTACAGGTTAAAAAGAAGAGGAAATAGAATGCCTCCTTGTTCGACTACATTACTGACCTTAAATGGCTCTGAGATACTGTTACCTCATTTTACCTGTAATATTTGCTGACCATACCAATAGACCAGGATGCGTACAATGTATATTGGAACATCTCTTTGCAGCAGCTTTATGAATAGTTCCCTATGGTTACCTCCAGCAAATGCATCTATGAAGCACATAGAGACTGAGGAGTTCTGGTTTCTTCAGAGCATATATACACACGTCTGTACCAAGCTCAGACTTAAAGCCAAACTGATAATATGTGATTTTTAAGGTGTCGTTAATTCTGTCCAGCAGAATTCTTTCCAAGACTTTTGTAAGTATGCTAGCCAGAGCAATGGGCCTGTAGTTATCCATGCTACCAGCTCTCCCACCCTTGTCTTTCATCACTGGGACCAATAGAACAGCTAGCATTGAATCAGGCAAACATCCACGAGCAAGAAAAGCTGAAAGGCATATAGCAAGGAATCTATTGCTAGCATACGTTAGGTGTTCTTTAGCAGCATTTGTTGTTTGTATCCCAAGGAAAGCACCCTGGATGAGCGACTTCACTGTTACTGTACGGTGGGGACATTACAGTGAAACTGTGAGATGGGTCTAAAGCCTACATACTTCATCTGAACATTAATAAATGTGAAATTGTATCTTTAAGAAGCTGTCCAGAGACATCTACCTGTAACATTCCTATAAAACCTACAATAAAAGATCTAAGGATGCATATATCCAGTAACAGCCAGGAAACTGACAACCTTCATATATAGAAGAAATTAAGATTCCAAAACCCATCTTGATAATGGCTTCATAGAGATCTCTCCATTGTTGGGAGGATCTTTTAGACTACGCTGGAAAGTATTTCTAGAATGAAATCCTGCTCAATCTACAGCAATTCCTAAAGCCTCCATCAAGGTGATTAATCAACTGAATTTCGAGTTTACTGGATTATATTCGGAAAGGAAACCTAATTAAACAATATGGCGAGGGAGGTCTGCAAGCCATTGGTTTTGAATGGTAGCCACATTTTTCTAAACTAGGAGGAATTGAATTCCTGCTCAGATCTTTGAGTTAAAAAAAGCTTCTGAAAGTCTCTTTATTTAATCAACAAGTCCTAATGGATGGGAGAATGCTTTTAGCCCCACAATACACCAATTTGGAACTGGCGTTATACTGCTGTGAGAAATAAATCATTATATAGTAGATGGAAAACAATATGGTCTGTTATAACAATCAGACTTTTATGTCACAACAGGATTGTGTCACACAATATAACATCCAATCCACAGAATACCGAAATAATCAACTTCACTAAACAAGACTTTATGTTTGGTTTTCTTGGGAAGGAAAAGAGAATTCAGTTTATTTATATATCAACAAATCACAACAAGAGTCGTCTCAAGGCACTTCACAAAGTAAACATTACAATACAGTTCAGTTCATTAAGCCAATCAGTAAAAAGTTTCCTATATAAGGAACCCAGCAGATTGCATATAGAAGCAAAGCGCCCGACACATCCTCTGATTAGTTGCTTCAGCCAGATCGTTTACAAATATAAAGAAAACCTTTTAGATCCACAGGGTCACCCGCAGGTTCCAGGTTATAGCCAGTGTTCACCCCCTGGTTCAGGTTATGGACCATAGTGAGTCTGCATCAGAGAGAATTAACGCTAAAGAAGAGGAAGAAGAAACTATTTTTATATAGCGCTTCACAAGAACACAAAAAAGATTCAAATATATTGTAATAAAAAATTGGGGAAAAGGGAAAAAATTGGATTAAAAAATGTGAAGGAAGACAAAAATTAATAAGAAAAGGTAATCACAGGATCCCGAGAAAGGCAGAACTGACAGAAACAGCAGAATGAAGAGAAGGTAGTAATGAAGAATCAACAGCAGGAGGTCCCACCAAAGCCAGCCTGAACAGGTGAGTTTTTAAAGGAGACCACAGAATGGGACTCAGCTTAGCAATGAAGGTCCCTGAGGTGAACCTAACCAGAAGGAAAAAGAAGAAAGAGCGAACAAAATAACTGACATGAGAATCCAGGGTGAGAGCTGGGTCAAAGGTCACACCAAGATTCCTGACAGAGGGTTTGGTGTGAGAAGAAAGCTGACCAAGAGAGTCTCTGACTTTGGGAACCAGCTTGTCTGGGGCACAGATGAGGATCTCAGTCTTGTCTTCATTCAGCTGTAGAAAGTTCCCAGCCATCCAGGTTTTAGTAGAGTCTAAGCAGCTGTGCAACAGCTGCAGCTCAGACATCTCATGGGGCTTAAAGGAGATCTGCAGTTGGATGCCATCTGCATAAAGATGGTAGGAGATTCCTTTAAAAGAGCTCAGGATGTGCTGGAGAGGAAGCAGATAGAGGAGGAACTGTAGAGGGCCCAGCACAGAACCTTGTGGGACACCATGGGTGAGGGAGGTGGAGGAGGACCAAAACTTGAAGATGGCCGCAGAGAAGGAACACTCAGACAGATGAGAGGAGAACCACTCCAGAGCAGTTACTGATAGGCCTACCCAGTCTCTCAGCCTATCCAGTAGTTGATGGTCAACAGTGTCAAAGGCTGCATTCAGGTCCAGCAGAACCAGAACAGAACAGTCTCCTGCATCACTGAGTCAGAAGGTCATTAGAGACCCTGAGAAGAGCTGTTTCAGTAGAATGAGCTCTAAGAAAACCTGAACTATCATAGATGTTATGTTCATCAAGAGCAGGAGATGTTTAGCCACAACCTTTTCCAAGATCTTGGAAATGAATGGGAGTTTAGAGATGGGTCTGAAGCTGCTGTGGAGAGATGGATCAAGATTGGGTTTTTGAAGAAGCGGGTGGATTACAGCGTCCTTAAAATAAGCAGGAACCTGACCAGAGACCAGGGAAGGATTAATTATAGAGAACACTGGGACTGATGGACTGAGCCTGGTCCTTCAGGCTCCCATCCAGCATGTCCAAGTTGATTCTCTGCTCCAACACACCTGAGTTAGCTGTTCAGCAGGAGCCTGTTAATCACCTGCTGATTATGAACAGAATGCCTTTTATTGTCACTATACGCAAGTACAAAGAGATTAAAAGCAGCTCCTTCAGTGCAGTCAAACACAATAAACAATAAATAAACAAATGGTGCAAAGTTGTGCTATGTACATATTGGATATCACAGTTATTGTCAACATATACATTGTGTCGGTGCATGTGGGAGTTTAAGGTGGTTATGGCTGTCGGGAAAAACTGTTCTTGAGCCTTTTTGTCCTGGTTGTGATGCACCTGCAGAGGGCAACAGGTCAAACAGGTCACAGCCAGGCTAGGAGCTGTCCTTGATGATGTTTTTGCTCTGTTGAGGCAGCGGGATGTGCTGCTGTCTTTTTTTCTGCCGTAATCTCAAAATTAACCAGTTACTGATTTCTTTTATTGACGCCATGTTTATTTTGGTTGTCCCGGCTCGCTATCCGGTCTGAGTCCTCTTGTTTGCCCCCTAGTGGAACACTCCGGTACTACATGCAGTGCAGTGCCGGAGCCTGCCGCGTGGGTCAACGCAAGGTTAAACAGCAAGTATATTCCGGCCTTAGAGTTCAATTCTATGAATTGAAACATTTACTTTATGTATTAATGGACTACAAATCAGACTGGCACCGTCTTTAAGAAACCTTGCCGGTAGATTATCCAGACCGGTTGCCTTGTTTGAATTTAGAGAGAGAAGCCATTTTTGCACTACGTCATCGGTCATTCCCTTTAAACCGTAAATATTCATCAGAGAGGGTAGGGGGCAACCGATGAACTTCTGTGCTGCCTTTACAACCCTCTGAAGCCTCTCCCTGTCTGCCATGGTGCAGCTGCCGTACCACACTGTGATGCAGTAGGTCAGCAGGCGCTTGATGGATAAGTGGTAGAAGGTCAGTAGCAGGAGTTTGGCGATGAGAATGTCAGGAATGATTGTGTTGAAAGCTGAGCTGTAATCCACAAAGTACATCCGGACGTAGCTCTGCTGCTGCTCCAGGTGGCTCAGCACAGAGTGGAGGGCTACAGCCATGGCGTCTTCTGTGGATCAGTTTGAGCGATATGCAAACTGGTAGTGATTGAAGTCCTGGGGGAGATAATGTTTGATGTGATAGAGAACTAGTTTCTCAAAGCACTTCATGATTACCGGGGTGAGGGCCACA